>JAQFXN010000267.1:0-25224 GCA_034693365.1 Liacarus xylariae | reverse complement strand
GAAAAGGATTCTATTTTAAAAGCAGCTGTAGAGGACTTAACCACAAAATCACCCGAAAAGGATTCTATTTTAAAAGCAGCTGTAGAGGACTTAACCACAAAATCACCCGAAAAGGATTCTATTTTAAAAGCTGCAAAGGATGACTCAACGACCAAATCCCCTGAAACGGATTCTATTTTAAAAGAATCAATAGAGGACACAACCCTTAAATCTCCAGAAAAGGACGCGATTCTTAAAGCTTCAAAGGAGGATTCAACCACAAAATCACTGGAAAAAGATTCTATTCTAAAAGCATCTGTAGGGGATTCAACCTTAAAATCATCTAAAGAGGGCGCGATTCTAAAAACTTCAAAGGAAGGCTCAACCATAAAATCTACTGAAAAGAATGCGATTCAAAAAGCATCAATGAAAAATTCAGCCCAAAAATCACCGGAAAAGGACATTACTTTAAAAGACTCGGAATATGTTTCTATTTTCAAACCTAAGAAAAATGACTCAGCATTGCTTGTAACGGAACAGGACGTAAATTTACAATTACCCATGGCCGTTGCAATAGAGAAAGAATTGTATTACAAAGGACTTGAATTTTTTTGTGGTAAATAAATTTTTAAGATTATTTTTGCATTAGATTGTGCTAAATATACTGTATGGCAGCAAACTCGACCACATTCAGGGGTTTAGATGAGGATATCTTGAGAAATTTCTTTGAAAATTTTTAAGAATGTATGCAATAAAAAATAAAATAAGAAAAAAGCCAAATACGGTAACTTCACTTTGCTCATATACCTCCTCTTTGCGAACCCCTATTGCACATGAATAGATCATTTTAACTTGATGTTTTCTATTACCATGGGTGATGGTTGTTATGAAGTGAATTAGTTTAGATGGTTTGGATGAACAAAGAGGTCATCCTGCTCTGATTTCCCACCCCTAACTCAGAAATAATTTTAGCATTGTGATTATGGACAGGCACCTTTGTTGCGCATAAATGTCAAATAATCCTAATTTAATACTTTGGCGATATCTCGTCTAGAAAGTAGTGATCCCACTATACTTTCCTTACCCATCCCATCCATTTTTGCTTGATATTTATTTTAATTTGATCTAAAAAGTGTTGCCAATTTAAATTCTGTTTTGAATTTTTAAAAATTACTCTTTACTTATTTATTATCTGATTTTTCATTTAAATACAGATTTTTTAACTACAGTACTTTCAGTACTTCAAAAACATTTATTATCTATAATATTTTAATTATTTTAAATTCTCTTATATCCAGCACATAAATGTAAAGATCCAAACATATGGAAACAATTAGTTAATGGTTACGAATGCACTAAGAGGGTTGTACCCGAACATATTAAGCACTTCAATCTAATAAAAGCAGAAAACAAACATAATGTTGCAAATTGTATAAAGTATTCAATACAATATTCTAAAGAACATTATGAAAATGATGAAAATGCAAGTAAAAAAGTGATCGAATGCAATGAACACTACCCTAAGCGAGATGAAATGTCAAAATGTTACTAAACAATTATTTATAATGTATCCCTGATAATTATATTGTTTTAAAATGAAAATATTGTAATTATGCATGTTTAGGTGAATTATAATTTATTAAATAATAATTTTTATATTAACTAATATTCATTTTAGCTTAAAAACTAAGAGCTGTTTTTAACTGTACTTTCGAATTCAAACAAGTATCTATGTTAACTTTTTATTATTAAATTAAACACTACTGAATTCACTAAAGTTCTCATTTTGTAGTTTTTATATTTCTTTCCTTCCCTTTCCATTCTATCATTTTAAGCAATTTATTCATTACACTCCAAAAGCTATAAATTAATTTGAAAAATTGTAAAATTTTTGAAAATTAATCAAATTATATTAATTGTTTTGATTAATACAAATTCTTAAATAAAAAATGTTTTTTAGCAAACTTCAGCTCAAAGAAATTGCAGAAAAAAAGTTATTCTGTGTGATTAACTAAATTCTCTAGAAGTCAATAATTTTGCAATTACTCAAACATATCATCTGAAGGTAAAATAAACTTTAACATAGTCACCAAGTTTAATCAAATATATCACTCACTTTATTATCGCGTTAAACTATGATTCTTAATTATACTTATTTATAGACAAATGGATTATTTTTAATGTTCAATTGATAGCCGGTTATAAACTAACACTAATACAAAATAGCAGGGGTAGCAAAGGTCGGCCGAGTCTGAGATGGGTATAGAGGAGGGATTTTTGAGATGTTGTTATAGAACAGAAGAGTGTTAGCAAAGTATATCCAAATTACTCTCCTTTTCCACAAAATTCCAAACGCCTCTTAACATTTTAAAGTGATATTATTTGAAATATTTGCTTTGGGAATGTAATTTGAACAATATATGAAAGATGTAGAAAGGGAGTGAGGTCACTGAAGTCTTTTAGGGGTATTTTTTAAATTTTTTGACACAGGGAGTATTTATTCTATAAGCCCTCATTAATGTTGCTACCCATGAGTACACCTGACTTTCCTGTTTGAGCAAAAATACTTTTAAAATAAGTCTTAAGTAGTTTTTTGATAAAATTTTCAATTACCATATTGTTGCAGAATTTAATTAGAAATCGCGGAATTTGACAGAATTTCGACCAATTTTCAAGAACTTAACAGAATCTTACAAAATTCTGTTATTTTTTAAGACATTCAGAGAATATTCTGCAAAAACAGTTACTACAAATAAACTGTAAAAAATAAATAAAATAAATTGAAGAATAAGCTATACTCTAACACATTGATCACTGGGTTATAAGATTCATTCAAATTAATTCCTATCAAAATATGTTTTTAATTAAACTCTTTTGCAATGAATTTCCGTTAGTACTAAACTGATTATTTTACTATAACCATTATGATAATCTTCTTTACAACTTTATATGACATCTTTAATTATTTCCTGAGAACTAACAATTTCATTCTTAAATACGTAAAGCTATTTTATCACATTAGACTAGCTTACCATCCGTCTACTTTAAAATGATTCTCCACTGTTTATTTCAAGAGACAATCAAATTGTACTTAATTAAAATACTTATATGATAGATTTCCACAATAATTTTTTAATAGAAACTGTACTTGAAATCAGATAAAACGTTAATCATGCGCTATGTCTAGTCCAATGTGCTAAAATAACATATAATATATTTGGTAAAATACTGTCAATAATTTGCAATGTGCAAAGGGGGTAGTGTACAACTCGGAATACTTTCCATTCATGCATTTTGGTCATTGCTCTTTTGGCTCTATGCGAAGCAACCACCCACATAGTTTTTCAAGAAAAAAAACTGAATGTGCCGTGTTTGGAATATTTTGACAAATTCTATGTAATTTCTTTAAGAATATGACAAAAGTGAAATACCCCATGGACCTTCTTGTCCATTATTTGGCTATTAGCGCCCTCTCTGACATTTTGACAAAACCGATATCCTCTTACCTTTCCACCATTGCACATCTCTGTTAATTTGTTTACTCTAAATTCATAAATTTATAAATTTCATAAAAATGTACAGGTAAATATAATTTGATTGAATTAAAGTTTAAGTGTTTAAGAAAACTATATTTACTGTTAGCAAATTTGACTATAACCTTAATTTTAATTAAAAGTTCTCTTGTTCTTATTTGTTCATTTTTATTTGTAATTATTTTTCACCATTTATTCAAGTATTTGTGCAAAATTTATAGATGGCGTTAGTTGTAGTGAAATTAAAGATATTTTTAGAGTTGAAAGTTTCGGGAATCTTTTAGATGAAAGTTATCAATATTTCACTCTTTGTAATCATAACTATTAGTTAATAAAAATTCCATATATTCCAAAATGTCATATATATCGGGAAAAAATTAGCCTATGCTGATCTGGAAAATGACCCTATTGTCAGTTATAATGAAAATTCTATATTCCCTTTGTTATAATATTTAGTATATTAATTCCAACTCTAATAAAACATCTGTAGAGTGAAAAGTTAGAGATGGCATTCATGTCTGCGGTTTTCATTAGAATAATAGTAGTATTGCAACACTTCTGGAGAGTTAAAAGTGTTTCGCATATTTATGGTAAACATGTATTTGATGAACATATTAAGCCAACAGAGAATAAATTGGCTGTATATTTGTCTCTGGATGAAGGATATCATAATTATCATCACTTTCTTCCTGTAAGAATTAGTTAATCATGGAGCTTGTTGTCGTAAATTAAATTCTGAGATTATATTTAAATTAAATATAGATTATATTATATAATTAGCAAAGAATCAAAAATCTCCTATAGAAACTATTTTATCGCTACATAACGTGAATCTAGATGTTAGGATATTGACAAATCATGATTTGAGGACCATTTTAGCGAAGTCTTATTTTAACTATAAATAAATATTTCATGGGTACTTTTTTAACTATTGATAACTATGTTAGCTATTTATTAAATATTATGGCATTAATTATAGTATAAGATAGAGTTACAGAATATTGAAATAATTGTAATTTCGGAATGATATAACTTAAATGTTAAAATTTTAGTTTCTGAGTCTGTGTTAAGAATTCTTTGGTATAAGAAATTTCTTATGAAACTCCAACATGGAAAATATTGAACAATGTCAATCATTCTAAATCATAAGATGCTAAGGAATGTATCTACAAAATAACATTGTCACAGGGTTGCTCAGACTTTGAAATGTCAGGGGGCGGGTATTTTTCGACGAGAGCCAAGGGGAGGTCTAGGATAGGGCGGATTTTGCCAATTGTTGACTAGGGGTGTCCAAGAGTTTCAAAAAATCATTTTTCGCATACAATATGCAATAAAGTTGTCTTTAATTCTCAAAATCAGTGTTTTATGGTTTTTAAAAATAAAAAAGGCATTAAAACAAGTATAAAATTGCCCAAAATTACTATATTTTCAGTTTTTTAAATGAAAACTGACTGAAATAAATAAGATTGTGCTCTAAATGTGTTTATTTATGGTTTGGTTGATGCAAAATATAGTGAAAACAGTGTAATATTACTTTATGTAACGAATTTGGCAAAATATTTTGAAAATGGCACCGTTTCCTAAATTCTTACCTACGCAGGGGTGGGGGTATCCGTCCAAAGTGCCATTGGGGTATCCGGGATCAACCCCTATCTGAATATCCCTTCCCTGTCCCATAAATTTTAAATTTACTATTTTAATTTTTTTTAGCCAACGTCAATTTGTTAAATTTTACTTTATTCCCCTTTTACAAACTAGAATAATAGTGTTATACTTAAGTGTGCTCTACACTAAACAATCAAAATATTACAAAATGCGCTCTAAAATAATGCAATTCAATGGGAGTGTATGTCAAACATGTATTCCATATGCATCTCCTTTACTGCCTATAATTTCTAAACAAATAAACAACACTTAAATCAATTACAGAATAAATAACTTTTAAAATGATTTGTTAAGTGCAAACAAAATAATAAATGTGCAATAATAGTGAACAGTCTTGAGTTTTGAACATTTAAATCCTGTACTTTTCACACTTCATGCGTTATATTAATTTTTAACATCATTTGTTGTTTATACAGACAATTTAGATGAATATTTAACATGTTTATTTGTTTACACAATCAATAAAATTTTCAATAAACAATTAATTTCATAATTATTTTATCAAAACAGCAGAAGATGAAATATTAAATAAAATATTGCATGATGAACAAAATTTTATATAATTTATATTTCAATTATTTCATAAATGTTTGGTTCAATTTAAAACATTTACAACAAAAGTATTTTTGTTTTATTAATTCAAAAGTTCAGCTTAAGTCCTGATTTTACACAAAAATTTAAATGAAAAGACAAAATCCTGAATAACTGCTTCAACACTATTAACTCTTCATATTTTATATCTCTACAGTCAGTAGACATGCCCTTTTAGTGTTTAGCTTCAATTTATATTATTTGATAATTCTGTTAAACTTTAATCTCAATATCAAATAATTTAAAATAAAATTATAAAGAGTATCTATCAATGACTAAGTTTTCAATTCAAACTATTATTTGGTTAACGTTCAAAGATTAGTCAACTATAATATAATAACATTAAGCTAAGCATTAAAAGTGCACGACTACTAGATGTGCAGAAATAAAATATAACTAGTTTATATTTTATTTGAATAATGAAATATAAATATAAAAAACATCATAATTGTAAAATAAAGAAAATTCCTCGTGCTATACATTAAATTTATGCAATAGAGGAAAAGAGAGCACAACAGGCATACAAATAATTGTGTTTGCCGTTAGTGTTAGAGAAAAACAATTTTATTCATCAAATTATTTAATCAAAAAAAAAATTTTTTTTTATTCATTTCATTTATGAATAAAATTTTTATTCAAATAAATTTCAGGTTCAGTGAAAGTGAAAATAAATAATCAAATGTTTTATTACTAATAATTTAGAATTTAATTTATGTTATTTACTGAATATATATTTATTTAGAAGTTTTTTTTCATTAAGTTTTTGTTTATTTAATAAATTTTACAGTTTATCAATTTTCAAAATTGACAATATTGTTTGATGCCTGCAAAGTTCAAACTGTCATGCTGTTCAATTGTTTAGGTAGTTTACATAAAATTATATATCCAGACATGATATTTATATTTTCGTTTAGAAGTTAAATAGTTCCGGTCAGATTTATTAAATTTAGTTGGGAAAATATTAATTAGCAAGTATATTATTGCAATACAATTTAATTTTTTTAAATGTTAGTTTACTAAAACTTGTCCAACTGATTAGTCTGATTTAGCTGGAACAATCATTAGAAGACCATTGTCAAATTAATAATAGAATAATTTATTTTGTTAAGCAATATGTTAAGCTATATCTGCAAAACTTTGATTTAACTACAAAACAAATATTTTATTTATACTTTAAGAAGTGTTTGTAATACTGAAATTTATATTGTGCCAATGTAGTATATTAAGCTCGTTTCATAATGGTTGAGTTAATTTTTTTCAGTATGTCTAAATTTTTCATTATTATGGAATTGATAGCATAAAATTGTTTATTTTTTAAAATGAGTATTAAACAAGGATGGGCAAAGGAAAGAATTTCAGGAAGGTATTTGTTTATGGAGAAGCCAAGGAGATTTTCCAACCTGTAGCGTAACAAATCTATCCAAATATTGGAAAGATGACATGTTTCAAATTATTGCAGAATTTAATTAAAAATTTAAACTAATTTCGAGTAATTCACTAAATCAGAAGGGGTATATAAAATTCCAAAATATGACATTTGCAAGGAGGAGAAAGGTAAAAACAGATTTTTTTTTGCTTTAAGCGCAAAGATGAGACGGTTTATTTTTGCAAAATTTTAATGTCAATTGATATACGGACTATACCCCCTTGGCTTCCCCTGTTTATAAATTTTCTTTAATGAATTAGACTTAATTTTACTAAACAAAGTATAAATTACCAATGTTTAATAAACTGAGCAATTGTGGAGCACAATAGTAATAGTTAATGATTTAATTTAGTTTTAATACATACCCAGAGTAAACATTTCCTATAATTCTGTATCAATAATACAATACAACAAATTGGTATTTAATTTGATTGAATAAACAAGAAAAATTCAATAGAAAAATACATTTTAGACCAGACTTATTTTTCGAGATGACTGAACGCCTGCATTCAATTGTGAACTGAGCAGACAATTATTGAGCAATTTATGTGACTTTTATGATAGAGTTATTAAAGAAACGCAAATATAATTGTTGTTTCGCTTTCACATTCATTCCGCAACCAATGGATTCAATTCGCTATTGTTTTGATTCAATAAAAACAGTAATAACTTATTTTTATTTTAATTACTTTAATGTTTAGACATATCTATGGTATATTTTTTTAACTTTTAAGTGCAAAATATTGTAGTCTTTGAAAAATCTAAAGTTTAGATTCTAAACTTATGGATAGACTGGTTTAGCACACATTCATCTTTTACATATAAGCCCTAAAATTGTTTTGAATATTGAAATGTTTTTATAAATTATGGACTAGTTTAAATGTTAGTTTGATTTCGAATAGTATTATTTAGATAGTTAATTATTTACTTAAATAATTGCGCCTTTTTATAACTAATTCCTTGTAAATTCAATTTTATAATATTATATATCAGTAGTGAATTTATGGTATTTTTAAAAAATCTTTCCAAAATCTATTTTGGTAAAGGTTTTTTGCTCAAAGATGTAATGGGTGATATAGTAATACAGTTAAGAGCAAACCTAATCGAGAGTTCTGTCTGTAAGTCAGCTTATCTTACATTACAGTCCAAACGAAATACATTATGCAGTGAAGTCTAACCTATTCTCGCCTCTCGATTAGGTTTACTCTTAACTGTATATTTCTTTAAATGGCAAATCACTTTATATTTTGCAAAATTCTAAACTCAATAATATGAATTATGGCTTTACTGCTTGGCCAATGTTGTCTTATTCTCTTTCTAAATAAAAATGTAACAAAAAATTTCTTATTATATTATATATTATTTATAGTTTGTAGGCGAAATAAAATAATTATTAAATAATTTTATACTTGTACCTTTAAAATTATTTATTGATGAACCAACTAAGGTTTTCTCTAATAATATAGTTTTAAAATTTAAAATTAATTATACATATATCATAACTTTTCATTTCAAATGAGTGACAAAAATTAATAGAAATTCAAAAACAATTTAAACATGTTGTTATTTTACATGCTATTTAAACTTTGAATATTTTAGTAGAATTTTTTAAGAAGTCCTCTATTATAGTCATTTGGTAATAAGTTATCTACTAGATATTATCAAATTTAGCAAAAAAAGCTTATTTTATAATCTTTCAGGCAAATTTTAGAATGCATATCAATTTTGTTCCTAATTCATCAATTAAAATCGCTTATTTGTTCACATTAGCAAAAGTCATGTGTGATTTTTGGTTATGAAAAAACTACGAAAGATAACTATAAAAGATTTTTTAAATACTTTATGTCAATCTTGCAAATTTTTTCAATAACTTTTATTAACTCTTCTTTTGCTTTATAGGAGTTTTAAAATTTTTAACATTAAATTCATTTTTTTCGAAATTTCATTTCACTTATTCTTTATTATCATTCACTTTGACTTTTATTCGACTACTCAAGTGATTCAATCAATCATAACAAGTGTGTATAGCAACAAAAAAAATTACATATAATTTGTGCTTTACTTTTCATTTACAAACACTGTGTAATCATAGGTCATAAATTAATTAAGTGGTTGGTGGGCATAGACTATAACATGAGTTTTTTGTCTGTTTCTCAGTGGGTAAACATGAAAACTTTCAGCTTTCTTGAGGTATATAAAAGAGATGAAAAGCTTCATTCAATTCATATCAGTTCATAAATTCAAAATTTCCATTTCATTATTTAATCAGAAGTGAAAATTTTAACTAATATATCGTATGTTAAAAAGTATCTATTGAAAATAAAGCTTTTTCTATTCAGTAGTTCTAGTTTCTAGTTTGTAAATTTAATTTTCGCCAAATAATTTATAATTATTATTGATAATCAAATACTCCTTTAACAAAAATGTTCAATGTAAGTTTCATAAAAGAATTTAATTTATTTTGAAAATATATCTATATTTTAGAAATCTACTTTTAATGCGGTTATGTATTTGTGTAACTGATTATAACATGTGAAAATTTTCTTCTATACGTTAGATACATTATAAGAATTAACTATCTGATTTAAGATTTATATTAGTGTACATGGCTAATTACACGTATTTCTACATAATTTTAAGAATATTTGTAACCAGATTAATACGCCTTGATAATATTATTTGAAAAATAATCTATTGAGCATCCTAAAAGAATCAAGTAGATTCAAATTATATTATAAATTGACTGTTTATCAGTTTATGAAATTGAGAAAAGTTTGATTAGATTGAAGTCTGTGAAAGGAATCAGAGCATATGAAACCAGAAATAAATATTTCACAAGTATTGTATGTATAGACAAATATATTATGAATAATTACAGTTTTGATTTTCCAAATAAGCTAACTATATTCTTTATATTTTAAAAGGGTATTATAAATTTTTATAAAATTTTCATGTTCTAATTTTGCTTAATAAACTTTAAATAATGTTGGTACAGCTAACAAGCAACATTTGGAATTTTGCATTATTTGCGCATGTTTAATTATAAAATATTTATTTCTTTAAAACACAGACTTTTATATTAACACTTGTGTTGGCCTCATATGAAGTCAATTGTGGCGGATATGGAGGTGGAAGTGGTGGCGGAGGAGGTGGATATGGTGGAGGAGGAGGTGGAGGTGGTGGATATGGTGGTCGACCCATTCCGGCTGCAATCCAGTCCCGCCACTCCGTAGAGGTGGTGCCCGTGAATGTGCAATCGGACCAAATAAGGCCTCAAACAGTAGAAGTGGGCGCCAATCCATTGCCGCTTACAATGATCTTTAGGTCGGCGTCGAGTAATATAAAGGTGTCCTCCAGTCATCAGCCGGGCTATGGAGACGTACAGCAGACCTCATCCCAAGACGAACCGACCAAACTGTACCACGAGGTGAACAAACCAATCATTCAAGAGGTCCGAGAGATCATTACTCCCTATCGAAGAATCACTCAAGAGATCAGACCTGTGAAGGAAGACATACAGACTATCATTGCAAAGAGCGCTAATGGCGGTAGAGGTGGTGGCGGAGGCGGTGGTGGATTTAGTGGTGGACGAGGTGGAGGACACGGTGGTGGGGGTGGAATGATGTCCTACGGCGGCGGCGGCGGTGGAAATGGATATTAATAATGACTGCACTCATAGGATAATTAAAATAATGTCACCACTAATTGATTATGAATTCATTAGACGTAGAAATATAAAATATTATGCCCTTGTACAATTCCGTGCTAAATTAATTTTCTATTTTAAAATAAAATAATTATTATTATGTGATCTTGCTTAATTAATTGAACAAGTCAGTTGATTAAATATTAAGAAATAAACTACCTGTTTAACAATTATATACTTGGATTCTTATGATTTGTCTTCAAATATCATCAAGAATATTGTTTAAATTAAACTTTATACTTTTTAAATTCTAAATTTTAATAAAAATAACTTAGTTAATTAGACAGGTAGAATTGAATATTTCTATATTATACAAAGGTGAATAATTAAAAGTATTATTTTTCAAAAACTAATTTTAAAAATTAGAAATTTTTTTAGAACTTCTAATTCATTTAAAAATAGTTCTTTTGGGAAAATAATATATTTTATAAAAAGATCTTATGTGGACTCTAATGATGATTTCATTTTCCTTATACAGTATCATATGGAAATTTATAAGAAACCAACATGTTACTTAAATAATGAATACATAAGCATAGCTAACAGATGCAGATTTTAATTAAATTTTAAGGAAATAATTAATAAAACAATTAAATGAAGAATTATTAAAAATCCACTTTTATTGTAGTAAGTTAAAATCAGGAGTCATCAAGCTCGATAGACAGGTGGGATATAGAGTGTAGTTTAAAATTTACATTGTGGTCTAAGCGAACAGCATATATAAAAATTCAAAATATATATCAATGAATAATATAGTTTATCGCTAATCGGTATATCATTTGCAACTATTCACTGACCATTTTTTGAGAATTTCAATTGAATTTACAATCAATACTATCGCTTAGTCTGCTAATAAATTATGGGCCATAATAATTCTACACGATTATTAAACTGAAGTCAAACGTAAATGTTTGAAATTATTAAAAATTAGCCTGCAGTATATGATCCTTTAAACTGAGTTCACTAATAAATTCGCTAAATTTTTCAGTTTCCATTCCAGTAACGTCCAACTTGAATGTTTAAAACAATCCTGTATAAACTAAAGCTGAGCATGCCACTAAAAGTGATGTTCTGTCGATACACTCCGCTGGGCTACCCTTAGTTATAATATTAATGGTCTTTAAATAAATATTACCCATAAACAAACATTATAAATCATTTTCAATTTTTAAAATACAATCTGTGTTATTTAAAGAGTGCAAGACTTGACCCAATTTAGGAATCCTGAATTTTGAACTTCAGAGAGTATAATTTCTTTCTTAATTTAAATAAAATAAACAAGCTCATATTAATGGTCATTCATAACTTTTCTCGCTTGTTTGATAATTTGATTCTCTATATTATGTTGATATCAGGTTATCGGTCACACATTTGTCAAATAAAATAACATAAAGCGAAACGCCAATGAAAAACCCTCTTTTCTAGAATTATAATTAACAAAAATTTTTAGGAGCTCATGTTGAATTTAGCGGACATCATTCAGATAACCCTTAAATTGCGATTAATAACATATACTATTACTAATATTTTACTGACTTTAATCCCTTAATTTTTTTAATGCTAATCTATAGTATAAATATTGAACTTATTTCTGTGCACTTTTAGATTAATTATAGTATTAATGAATGATAACTTAAATTCAGAGTAATTTCCAATAAATCAAATTTACGTTCTTATTTGTTGAGATGCATTTAATAGACTATTGATTTCAGTGAAATTTCAACCAGAGATTTCACTTTACCCTATAAAGCTCCTAAAAATTTTTGTTAATTATAATACAAAACAATTGTCATCAGTTAGGAAAACATATGGAGTAAAACATATGGAGTCTCATTACCAGAGAATCAAATGTCACCTATAAAAACTATTTTATCACAATATAATTAGGATGTTGATAAACCATGACCATAATTATTAGATTTATGCTCAAGTTAAATTCGGCGAGCATATGTCAGAAATACCTTAAATAAGTATGATTTAAAAATTTCATAAAAATATACAAAATAAGAATTTGGAGTTGGCTAATTAGAATTCTTCGTAAAATGCAACATTGAAAATGTTAGGAAATATTCTCCACCAAATATCAGTCAAATAGAATTTAGTCTTTATATCGAATTGGAAAACTACCTCAAAAAATAAACTGATATTCTTATTCATTCTTATTCATAACCTATGAATAAGAATGTAAATATTGAAATAATTCCAATTTTAAAACTATTTAACAGTTAAAATTAATAAATTTTATTTGTAATTCATTCAGGATTAATTTTTTTAGTACAGTATAATTTTAGTTTCTGAGTCTTTGTTAAGAATTCTTTGATATTAGAAATTTCTTGTGCAACTCCAAAACGGAAAATATTGGTAATATTGAGCAATGTCAATCATTCTAAATCAGGTGTCGCTAACGAGTTTATCGGCAAAATGTCTCCAAAATTTCTAATTTATTGTTTTCTGTTGACTTTTGACGGCGCTCTACCTCAAGGAGAATAGACAAGATATTTTTTGTCTAGAGAGAGACGTTACCATTGGTGTCCTCACTCAGTACTAACCGTTGTCAAACCTGCTTAACATTTTGAATAGTATACAGGAGGCTAACCACTCAGCAACTGAGCTTTCCGTTCTTGTCATGATTAGGGGGCCTAATATAGATTTGCTTGAATTCTATGAAATTATGGTTAATATTGACTTCCTTTCGGTTCCCAGCGTTGTATGCCTTGAGTGTCACTGTTTTAATGTCCAATCAGAACATAATCCGAAAATACTCTTCTAATGTAATGAATATTGCAGTCGTTATTCTTAATGCAAAACAATTCTTTAAAAACACAATTCATGTCTGCACTGAAAACGACGAATCAATTCAGACATAATTCTCTGCTCTGTATTCTTGTAAATGCAGAGAAAGAGAGTTCCCGTCTCTTAAAAAGAATTTCATTACATGTCTAACGAATATAACGATAGTTTTATTATATAAATCACTGAATATGTGTATATATAAAGGAATCGATGAACTCTTTTCGCACAATTGAAGAATTATGTAATGAAAAACTTGTTTGAGTTTGAATCTGAAGAATACAATAAATTAATTAAAACAAAAACAACAAAAAGACAGGATTCAAAAAATAAAATACAATTTTATAGAATTTTTGAAACTGAACTCTAATTTAAAAACAGTTTTGAAACATAAACCGGAAAAATAATGATAGGTTTGTGAGTTAGCATTGAAATACATTGATTCCGAACTGTTTTCAACTAAAAACACAAAAAAAAACTAAAAAAATCGATAAATCTTTAGATAAGAGTAATATTAAAGAATAAGAGATTTAAATCCTTCAGTCAATTAAAAATCATAATATGTGTCAATCAAACAAGTTTTTAATTCTAATAACAGGTTATTTTAAATTAATCTATATTTTTATAATTATATATATAAATACCAAATTAAATAATGTTTTATTTTTTAAATAACATTTTTTAGTTATGATAACTACTGTGTATTTGATTTTCGGGCAATAATTCTAATTCTAAATAGAATCTAAACTATTTTCTATACTCTATATATGGCTGTGATTTTTAAAAATAGTGTCAAAAGAAATAATTTGAAAATTTTACTTCAATTATAATTCTAAAACCTTAAGCTTAAGAATTAAAATAAATGTAAACCACTCTTTTATTATAGCAACTAAACCATTTTAACAATATATTAAAACCTGAATATAAGTCTTATATAAATCTTTCAAATTAATGATTAAACATAAGTACAGTTAATGATTGGATGAATGTAACAAACATTTATAGAATAAATGTGTTTTTAATGCATTAATTTTTTTTATATTTCTACTAATTTCTATCTAAAGAGCAAATGATTAGTGATTTTTCTCATTATCTATCAGTGATTCTGTAGTTGAGGTTCATTTGTAATAATTATCGTATTTTTCCTAATTCATTATACGATTTTCATACATTTTCCATTAATAACCAAGTATCATCATTAATATCTATTTCCTCTTTTGATATTTGCAAATTATTTCAATATTTTTTATAGGCTTAATTCTTTTATTTTTTCAATTATTAATAAAATACTTATTAAACTTATATTTTTGTTGTCAATAAAATTAAAGTATTTATCTATTTTTGAGTATTATTCAACAATCTAAAAATAGTATTTTAATGTCCTATTTTTATATTTTATAAGATAAGTCACTTCTTTATACATTAATTCAAGGATAAGGAATGTGTGTTAAAGCGAAAGTATTGCTGTATTGCTTTCACAAATTAGGTTACTATACCCTGAACATTATATTACATTCATACACAACCTAAAATTATTTAAACATTGGAGGAAACATAAACTCGAAATCTTTTAAAAATGTACAGATAGTAGATCATCTTTTTAGTGTCTCGGTTTATTTTATTATGTTTGATTAATCTGTTACCGAGAGCTTAATCTCAATATCAAAGTATTTGTTATAAAGAGTTTCTATGAATGACTAAGTTTTCATTTAAAACTGATATTTGGCTTTCGTTCACAGAATAAATATAAAAACATTAAGCGAATCAGTAAAAAATTGACCTATTATCAGCGCATTTTAAAAGATCAGGAGTTTGCATGACTGCATCAAATGTGGACAACTACCAATCTTATACTTTCTTAAAAAATGAGCTTGTGCATTCTTGATTAGAGTAAATATTCATACTGTATAAATTGTGATAAAATATAATATATACTCCATTTTATCCGAAAGAGAAATTTTAAAAATAGTAATAATTAATTATATCTAAAGAAAACTTATGAATATTTTATATATAAAAATATATTTTCATAAGAAAATCAATAATATTTATATGCGATGAAAGTGTTAATAATTAAATTTCATGAGAATAAGAAAAATATTTTTATACAAAACCATAATTAAGTGAAACTGAATTTAAGAATTTTCTCATTAATTCTTATACTTTCACTAATTAGTGAGAGAAAGAAGAAAAAATACTAACATTGATTGCAATTTCAATATATTAGTGAATAAAATACTTGTAATAATAAATTTGTTTTTTATTTTACAACTAAATTAAAATTTTTAATTAATTGACAAAAAAAGATGTTATTAAACATATCATAAATATTAAAATACTATTTAAATGTGTAAATAATCGCTGAAATGAGATGTTTAGAAGAGTTTTTGAGGGAAAATAGATATTTTTATTATTACATGAATTTCGTGATAAATATATTTTTTCATTGCATTTGTAAGAAATCTGATAATTAAATTCTACCAGGAAAGGTCACAAACATTATGTTTAAAATCTATTCATCAGGAATGTGGAAGGGGAGGTTGAGCAAGCAATACCCCCCCCCCCCCCCCTAGTAAAATTTGAGGTTAACATTACATGTATGAACAGATACCCTTAAACTTTGAGCAAAAAGTGGGACAAAACCCCAAAAATGGGAGAAAAGCCGAAATATTCCTATTATCTTTTCATACAATCCTCATCCCTGCTATTCATGCAAAAAAGCGAATCTAACGTAAGATCTGAGTTGTGTTTAAAGTGAAAGAAGAGATTTGAAATAGAATTCAATGAAGTGTTTCTCTAAGATGTTGTGAAAACGTATTTCTCTTTTGACTGAATGGGAAAAACGTTTTGAACGTTTTCGTGATTATTATTATTTTCAAGGGTTTCTTCACATACACTAACTTTAAGTGAAGAAAAATCTCTCTTGAATTGCATTTCCGATACGATTGGGTTTTCGTAAGAGAAGAAGACATAGAAATTGAGAAAATAAAAGATAAAGACGTAAATAAAGCTCTGGTTTTAGATATACAGTAAAACTAATTGAAAACTAAGGAAATGAATTAACTTTTTGAGTGACAGACATTTAGTCGACTCAATGACTGGCAAAAGACGACTCAATGGCTAAAAGACAAGTACTCTATTGGAGAAGAAAAAAGTTTAGTTAAATATACGGTTTTAATATACAGAAGTTTAAGGACAGGCGGACAGACTATGCCTTCAAATTAGCATTCAATGACCTCAACAAATGATGGAATAGTAATCAATTTGTTTTCTATTTGTTGATTGCGTCCAAACATTTGCCAACATTTCAAGACTTGGGGTTCAACTCAAGAGAATTGCAGCAAAAGAGAGCAAAATATATACAGGAATTGAATGCAATTAAAGTGGAGTAAAAATTGTTTTGTGTTTAACTGTTTTGAAGATGAAAAAAAGTTATCGATATTTATGACCGAAAAATAAGATTTAAACACAACGATAAGAAAACTCATTTATCGCTAATCATTTCATACATTATTTGGCGAATCAGGCGATCAATTAATTAATTTTTCCTGGTCTAATAAAAGA
This sequence comes from Liacarus xylariae, assembly GCA_034693365.1. Lineage (NCBI taxonomy): Eukaryota > Metazoa > Arthropoda > Arachnida > Sarcoptiformes > Liacaridae > Liacarus > Liacarus xylariae. The sequence goes on along the minus strand of JAQFXN010000267.1, from coordinate 7,970 downwards.
TATGTTTCGTATCGCTATATTATTTGTTATTAGTCTTGACTCGAGTGTAGGAATAGTTATGAAAACAAATGAGCAGTTGTTGAGAATGAAGTGAAACTTAATGAAAGCCAAACGAGAGTATAATTGATGTCAAGAACTCTCTCTCCTTATCCGCTGTATTCACAACAAAACAAAAAAGATTTGAATGAATGGATAGATAGATATAGGCTTTCGAATCCATTTACTCTGTATTGGAGAGCGGGAATTGAGTGGCACTCGAAGAAAAGGCACTCCATATGAACTGAGATGAGTGGAGAGAGAGAGTTGAAACGCAGAGCAATATAGAGGAGAGAAGAGCAGAAGAAAAAAAAATTGGACTAAAAGCCAAAACACAACACATACAGTACATACAGTACATATGAGTGAGTAATTCATATGAAAGAGAAAGCATAGCATCGAATAAGATATAGCATAACATTAATGACTACTCGCCCTCAAAGCATCTATGGTTTACATCAAAGCAAACATTGCTTACATCCAGTCATTCGTAGAGTAAGACAGAGAAGGAGAACAGAGAGAGAATCGACAGAATGAAAACCAACACTACTTACACATCACAATCACTAAATTCATTGCTCTTTCTATTCAAACAAAAAAATTATAAAAAAATTTTGGCCATTCTTTAAACAAAAGTAAAAAAGTTTGTTCAGCCGAATGAAAACCACTTTCTTATCCTCTTTTGTATCACAAAATAATAAAATATAAAAACGAAAGCCATATATATAGGGATGGGATGTAAAAGATTTTAAAGTTGTAAAAAATATTATATCGAATATGGAATAAATGGATAACAAAAAATAAAATGCTTAACAAATAAAGAGCAATAAAAAGAGGGAAATGACGAGAGAGGAGGACAAAGTAGAGGACAGAGAATGGAGAACATTATCGCATTTGTACCCTCAATAGGCGAATAGATATATATGTATTTTACTTACTGTTCAATACATTTAGAGATTCACTCTTGGAATACAGTAAGTCATTCAGAATTCTAACCAATATATCAGTGCCGACGCCCATCACAATTGTGAACACATTGATGTCACCCAACACACACAGCATCTACTCGTCCTTTCAAACATCAAATTCTAACGGAATAATAGAGAGCTCTTTGCTTTCAATGGCACACATCTTATGTGTGGACAACATAACAGACATTGCATTTACAAAATATAAAAAATTCAATTTTACAATAATTTCATAGTTGGAGAGCACACGACAACGGCTACTCTTATAAAAGAGACAAATAATTAAGACATAGAAAAATACATTTGAGAACAGAATTGCAGCCATTATTCAATTCAATATATTTATAATATATAATAATAAATTGATCGATAAGTAGAGATTAAATCAATTCTTTAGTGCAAATAAGACAATAAGAACAAGAATGAGAAACAGTTTTGAGTAATGTATTGACATTTTCTGATATAATTGTGAACATAGAGTACATACGGATTATTACATAAATTCAAGAATACAGAGAAAATAGTATTAAGTGGTAGTGGTATTAGTCATGTGTTGGTTAAGGTAGTGATAGGAGAGGGAGACGAATGTCAAATATTGTAGACATAAAACAACACAAAAATACATATAAAATGCAAATATTGACTCAAAACAAGTGAAAGCAATTGTTTCGATAACAAGAATAATGAAAACATAGAACAAAACTAATTTTCTAAAGAAGTGAACAAAAATTCAAACAAATGTATAAATTATTTGATAAGAAACACAATAACCAAATTCATCTTTATTTTGAATGAAAATAAACGAAATGAAAAAAATGTGAAATTCTAGACAACAGAACGAATCAAATCAATTGAAGCAAAACATTGTTTGACAGAAAAGAGAAATACATATTCTGTTACCGAAAGTTTGTTTCATGTTTTCTATTACATAGTGTTTGTGAGTAAAGAATTTTAATTAGTTATGAAAAGGTCTTCACTTTTTTTATTCTGTTATGAAATTCAATATAAAAATTATTGAGTGAAAAGCATAACACTATAGCTATTAATACAATTGCCAACAGAAATATAGTTAAATAGAATTCCAATGTATTTACGCCTAAAGCTCATCCGTGCGATGTATACGATAAGAATTTTATACATAAAAATGTAGTTATTTGTGGGATGTGCAGGTTATAGATGTAAGGAAAGCGATGTCCACAAATTATGTCAAGAGGTACCCGCACTGGGATGTGAAGACAAATATAGCAAGGAGGTAATCAAAATGTCATATTGGTTCCATTGCAACAGTGCCAATTTTTACTGATCCAAAAAAATATTCTGACAGTGAAATGTCACCTGGATTAATTGTAAAACTATGCAAACTCTGTTCCATTGATTCGGGATTGTTATTCAGCATCTCTGTAAAGACTACCTGATTTTCTATAGTGTGGGATGTATTGCACAAACACTCTTCTAACTAAAAGAAGGTATTAATTCAAAGCTCTTAGAAGTGAAGGGAAGTTATTTTTTAGAAACTATTAAAGTTTGGAAATATTTTGAAATTTTTCTTTTTTAAAAAAGTGGATTTCGGTTAAACGCATTCCTTTTGCACATCACATGATTCACACAAAATTCTGATGAATCAAATGGACCAGAATTTGGAAACAAAAAGAAACTTTTCCTAATAAGCGAAAGTCATTAATGAAGTAATGAAACTAAAATTCATCAAAACATAAAAAATATCGAAAGTGAAGTAAATAATAAAAAGGAGAGAATAAACGAAATACCGATTGAATTGAATGCGAAACTGAGAGGAAATGAAAAAAGAAACCAAAAAATAGAGGAATGATTTGCGAACAAATTTTGTGTATTCAAACATATTTTAAATGATTGATTGATTCAATGCACACATAATATAATGATTTCTTAGACAACAACAGAAAAGCTAATATAAAATATTTCAAATACAGTGCAATACTGTATATATAGAACACAATTGAAAGAAAAACATTTTTACAGTTTATTAAAGAAAGAGAAAAATGAATGAATTGAAAAGTGTTTCGCCCCTTGTATTGAACAGAAAGTTTAAAATACTGTGTTTTTTGGGAATCATATTATTCTAACACAAGTTTTAATCCGAAAACAGAGTTCAATCCAGAAATACATCAATAATAGCGCAGAGATATAATAGAAAAGCAAAAATAAAAAACTTTAATATAAAACATGTCAATCAAAAAATTGATAATAAAAAGAAGTTTATAATAAATGGATTATAGAAATTGAGGTAAAAAATGTGCGGAATATGTTATAGAAATTAGAATACATGTATACAACAATATAAATATATACAATAAGAAAATACTTAACACAAAACATAATTTTAAGTTTGCGTTTTAAGTCTTTTTATTTTTAAATAAAATAATATAAATTGTTTTTTTAGAACAAAATTCATTTCCAACTAAAATAAAATATTGAGATCTTAAGTGACGTTATAATGAATATAAAGTAACAACAATTTTAAGCTAAACTCCATCTGAAAATTAGACAAAAAATTATGATAAAAGTTATTAAGTTTTTTTTTACTGTAATATAAAAATTGATGCAAAAAAATATTATATAACGAATGAATAGCTTCTGTCTGTAGTTTTTATTATAAAATTTATGATTAATTTTTAGAGTATTTTTCAGAGCACTTAAGCATTAATGAGATAAAAGTTAATTTACATAATATGTATAAACAATGAATAAATTTTGTGTGAATTAACTCTAAAACACTTAAAATAAATGTTAAACTAAACTAAAAATAATATTATGTCTGATAAGATAAGAGACTTTTCCATACAACCTTTCTACAAACCATTGCCACTAATACTAATGCGAAAAAATTATTTTCAGGGATTAAAAAACAAAAGAAAACTTTTTAAAAAACATTTGGCAAAGCATTTGGCGAAATAGAAACAAAACAGAAAATTAAAGTCTTTTAGCGCATAACGAGAGAGCAATTGAGAGATAGAGAGAAAAGCGTTAAAAAACATTTTCCAGTAATTTAATGAACGAATGAGTACAACAACCTCTCGAAAGCCATTAAACATATTCTGTTTTAACTGGTTTTCATTCGCCACAAGAGTTTAGAGACCAAAGAGGAAGGTGTAGTACAAGACATACACACATATACCGGATGACCGAAAGGGATAGCACAGAGAGATGAGCTCTTATGAAAGCTAACAGAGAAGACCAGTTCCTCGAAAATAAGAATCTCATTAATAAATAAAATCGCTTTCGAGGAAAAAACAAAATCTAAAGAACTAAATATAAAACGTTTAGTCACGTGACTGAAGATGGGCTTAAATGATAGGAAACAGTGAAGAATATGGTCACACCCCAAAAGGTCGATTCCCAAAGAGTCGAATTTTTATGAGAAAAAGTCCAAAACATCTCCAATAAATTTTTTGTTTAAAAGTACTATTTATAACAAGTTTAATTTAATAGTATTTTTAAACCAAGTTTATAGAGATGCTTGGTCGTCTCCCACCATGGAACGGAACATTTATTTATTTCTTTAATATATTTATTTCTATATTTTAGATCCAATCCAATCCAATATTATATTTTTGGCAAATTATTGTTTATATTATTGCAATTACACTGTAAGCACAATTGGTTTAGTTTAATAATCAATTTAGATATAAATAGTATATTTAACGAAAAAATTACTTGGTTAGCTATTTTTTCCGAATTATATCAAAAAATTCAGACTTTTGGGACAAAATCTATTGTATTTGTCGACTTTATGGGAATCGTTCTTTTGGGAATTCGATCTTTTGTGGTGAAACAGGAGAATATAAGGTATGCACTAATGAATTCTGTGCTTATCTATGGTTCAGATGACCTCATATTAGCGATGGATAAGTCAATTGCTAACGATTTGGGTCACAGTTTTTAAAAACAACAAAATCTACTCATTTGGCTCTTTTCTGAATAGAATTCTGTATAAACTTTAAGAATATCCTTAAAATAATTTATTAGAAAAAAAATAGTTCCGCTTATTATACAGTATATAGTGTTTATCAATAAACTTAAGCTTCTGATGAAAAATATTCAACAGAGAAGAGGAGTGAAAGAAACATTTTGTTATTAAATGACAATTTTATTTTTGAACTTTAATTTTTTTATGGTCTTCATTTATTTGGTCCGCTACCTAACCAATTGAGATAAGAGAATAGAAATACTAACAATGAGATAATAATCAATTATTGATGTGATTTCCTGTTTATATGACATTAGAGTTCATTTAAATGCATTTAACACATAACCGATTTCGCTCTTCTCTCTCATGTTTTGTCAGTTAAGAGGAATAATTTTTATTTTTGTTAAATAATTTGTTAAATTTTATTCTGTGTCAAATGTATGTCATTTCCATCATTATAGCGGTTATTGTTAAGCAGTAGTAAAGCTGATGACCAAATAGACTATAATGGGATTTGCATTCATTTGACATTATTATACAAAAATGTATTTTATGGACATTTTTTCTATTTTGATAAAAAAAATCTTACTTTAAAATTGTTGTCAAAAGTCATTTTATACAAAAAAAATATCACATCAACTTTATGTGAAACACATTTGACCTCAACATCAAATTCAACATCACTTTTAGTCAATCCTAGCTTTCATTTTCATATATAAAGTGTACACAAAAATGCTCTCAACTCTTCTGAAGAGTATCGATCTTATTCGCCAAAATCCATTTCGCAAAAATATATGCTTTTAGCAAATATTCGAACTAGTCGAAATTCTATCGAATTTATCGATGCAGTTAGTTAGCTATTCAAAAAGCAGAATAACTACTGTACAGTGAGTTTCTTGGTTTAGAGCAGATTACCTAAAGCTTGGAGCGACATTTTGAACTAGAACTTTTTAGTCCTGAAAGTAATCACTCTTTCTAATTCTTCATACCTACAGTATTTCTAAACAGATTGATCAAAATTCGAATTTCATAAATGTTCTTTCTACAGTTTAATTTATTGTATAAATTGTGTCTTTTTGTTATTTTGGCGAATTGTAGCTAAACCTTTCTGAAGAGATTGAGTGATAGAGAATATGAAAAATATTTTGTGCAAACACTTTATACAAAAAAACTTATGCATTAAAAGCTAAAATAAATTAAAACTAATCAATGAAAAAATGAAACAAAAAAGAGTGAAAAACAATTAAAATTTTTAAATAAAAAAAATGTTAATTAAATAGTTAATGAATCGATTCAGTAATAAAATTTTAAAAAATGTGTAATTAATCCAAAACAATAGAGATTTAAGTGAAGAAGAACTCAAATAAAACTTTATTGAAGTAATCGATAAATAATTCAAATACTAATTATGCAAACAATACAGTGAATAAAATTTAAATTACACTTAAAATTACGTAATATTATTGAATAATTTGAAAGAAAAAAAAGATATTCAAAACACAATAAAAGATAGGAATTAAGTAATTAATTAAATATATTATAATATTGTTATTAATTGATTTGAAGGTCTAATAAAACAGAAAAGAAAATCAAATTATTGTTAAATTATAGAGAAATAAATGTAATAATCATTAAAATGTTTTGCACGACTCTATTGAATGCTAATAGACATGAAAATAATGATTACATATTTTCAGTTAATTTATATGTAAAGACATATTCAATAAAAAAAAAATATTTTATTTCCAAAAAAGAGAGAATGCATTCAATGACTTGCATTCATGTCTTGTGTTGAATATTCAATGATTTTTATTGGAATTCAATGCTTTCGAGAGCTTCTCACACAACAGAATCATATATAAGAGAATAGAAAGCAATAAATATAATAATATAATAAATAAAATAAGAGAATAAAAAAAAGATGAGAAGAATAAGAAAATGATTTTATGAATTACGAGAAACACGTACTGAAACTACTATTAGAAACACAAAAAAGAAAGAAAAGGCGAGAAAATGACAATAAATTAAGGTTTCATTTCTTTTTTCATAGTCGAGACTACACTATAATAATTAATAATAACTATTATTAGGCTTTAGTCGGACAAAAAAAAAATCAGTAATAATTTTACTACAAATGAAACGATTAGTGCGACAATAATGATATACATTAAGAATAAAATGTTTCATTCAATTCAATTGTAATCGCATTAAAAAGAGAGCACAAAAAAATGCAATCATATGTCCAGAAACTAAACCATAAGATGTGATACAAATTAATTATAAGAATTGGATGAATACACACAAAAAAAAACAAAAAGAAAAATAAGAACTTTTGCTTCCAATTGATAGTTGAGATAACAAAATGTTCAAAAGTTATATAAGTTTTGACAACAAGTGGTGCTTTAGAAAAACAGTTGAGTCACGTCATCGCTGAGAGAAAAGAGTGCTTTTTGTTATTATTGCTATTATTTGGGATCCAATTCTCATTGCGAACAACAGTAGAGCAGAATTCATACTTAATTTAGTGCAAAATATATATTATATGCTATGCATTGAATGAATATTTAATTATTTTGCGTGAGATTCAAGTTTGGAGTCCAGACAATGATAGGCGTTATAAATAAGGGAAACACGTTATCTCTATTTTTTGTGTGGCATTCATTAGAAACGGTTACATCAAATTCATACACAACACAAATTAAAGCTAAATATAACAAATTCAGGTCTAATTTAATGCAATGCTCTGTCAGTGCATTGCTCTCCAGCTTTACATACATTAAAGTATTAAATATCAAAGACATTAATACTAGAGATGAGAGACACAAACCATATGAATGTGAAGAACAAAAAGATATTTAAATAATAAATAATAAAAATAAAATATTCAAAGAATTAGTTAATTAGAAAAATAATAAAACAAAACATATAATCAGAAACAATGCAGAAAAAGCAAAATTAAAAATATATAAATAAATAATGAAAAAAGAAATATTATATAAAAGATTAATCAGGAAATAGAG
>JAQFXN010000266.1:0-25229 GCA_034693365.1 Liacarus xylariae | reverse complement strand
TCCTCTCCTCTCCTATCCTCTCCTCTCCTCTCCTCTCTCTCTCCTCTCTCTCTCTCTCTCCTCTCCCCCTCCTCCCCTCCCCTCTTTCCATCTTTCACTGCCAAACATTCCACAATTATTTAATGGCAAATAAATTTCTCGTCAAACGAGAACACATTTTTTCTCATCTTTTAAATTATATTTTATTTTATTTTGATTTCACTCAAATCGTAAGCATCTCTACTCAACTATTTTCACTACTTTTCTTTCAAAAAATGATTGCATTCACTAAAGACCGCTAAAAATGTTTTGAGGCAAACATATATAGCAAGACTGGGATCTTCTTTCTATCTTCTGCTGCCGTTTTATAATAACTTGAATACTGCACTCAATTTTTATTACTTTTAAAAGTTTGACTTTACTTACAATAATATTTACAACAGGGTGTGGGTCTTCCAACATATATTCGCATTTTCTCTTTTCTCTCTCATTCTAAGCACAAGATTGCAAAAGAATTGATGTAAAAAAGTATCGCTTCTCTTATTATTGCATTTCCAATGTTTTATGCCATACAATCTGCATAAGAGATACAAATCTCGAAACACATAATGACAGACATTATTCTGCAGATTACTATTTATATGCACACAAAAGTTAAGACAAGACACATACACAAGTGGGTGAACAGATATTTAGTCAAAGGTATAGATAGAAAAGGGAAAAGAATAAAATAAGATAAAAAAGATTTTACTCATTAGTCGAAAAACTTATATAAGAATATTGTTTGAAAAGAGAGAGAAAATTACTTTCATTGAAAGTGAAACAAAACAATAGTTGACAAGAAAAGTAGAAAATTTCAATTAACGCACGACTAAAAAATTAGTTTCATTAGATTTGTATGAATTGCTTAGAGTTGTAGTGCATATAAAAAAATAAAGACAATGAGTTTTGCTTACAAATGTGTTTGTAGTGAAGCGCTGTTGGCGTTTATGCCCTATCTATGATGTAGGTCTTCGGTCCCCACAATTAATCACCTCTTAATTCCTTAGATTCAGTCTTGTGTAGATTGTAATTAAATGTTTTCGGGCTAAACATTGCTTTTTTCCTATAGAATCTGTGCTTTACTTTACAGAATTTTTTTTAAAGTGTTTTAACGATAATTACGATATTGTGTAGAGACAGAGCTATAATATGTTGAAATTTGAACATTTTATTGGAATGCATAAGAAAATCAGTGAAAATTAAAGAAATTTATCTATAGTTCAAATTAGTTCCAAAGTTAAACTAAACTAAGCAAAAGGAGCAAAAAGAATATTCTCTCAAATATTTTTTTATTATATTCAAACAATTTAATCGATTAATACGCAAAAGGACTTGTCTTTCAGACATATATTCTGATTTATATTATCAACCGTTTATGCATTACATAAATATAGGAATAGTTGATCATCTGATCCATAAGCAAATCCCCAGAACAACACACTTTCATACTTTACATATTATAATCAATTTATTTATTCGCTGCCATTCATGTGTTGGGTTCGCGATCTTTGCATTACTGAATGCAATTGAAGCCAAATATTGTGTTATGAATAGTGGAACACATCTCCACATCTCATCATTGATCACAATAGCGCACATATAATAGCATATAAGCAATAGTTGATGAATGGCTTATATTGTAAATATTGTAAGTTTTAAACTGTATATACTGGTGCTGTTGTAGTGCAGTGTCTAATCGCTAGCACAGTGTCATTAATATCTTGCGCTTATTCATGCTTTCAAATAGTTGTGCAAAAAGTTAAGGCAGAGGCGATAGTAATCTCATGAAATCAATATATTGTCCGCCCGTTTCATCAAACTTATAACATTATAACGCTTTATAATGCCTTTTATACATACATAAAACAGAGGCATTCATCCGGAAAAAAGGAGTTAAAGTTTTTGCAGGTGCTTCTCATTCACTCGAATAGCTTATTTGATGTGATTCCTAATATTTCTATACTATCTGTTCGGCAAACGATGGTATGGTATCTGAATGTTCTCTTCTATACTTTTATGCAATATATTTGACGCATTGTATGCCATAAATCGCATAAAATAAGTATTTTTAGTATTTTTACTCTAATATCGTTCGGGTGTTATAGTGTGTTACAAGCATTTCATGCATATATGCATATTTAAAAGGGGACCGCTTTCTCTATATAAAGAGGAACTGGTCTTTCTTTTCTAATCTCGCTATTTGTAGCAGTGAGTAATTGCTCGACAATGTGTGAAGCGCTTCAATATTCACTTTCCAGTATAAATATACTTTAGATGAACGCATTATATCCAATCCTATCCAACACACCATCTCTTTCAAACTCATCTCTCTTCCTCCCTCTCCTCTCTCCCCAACTCTCACAAACAATATTCAATAGTCTGTATTCTGTGTAGTGTTAACGAAAATTCTTGGGTAAATATGCAAAGAACGCTGTAATAGGTCACTGATATTAGTGTTCAGTGTTTTATGTATGTGTGCTCTCGGCTTATATCCATAGTTTTGTTGTTCTCATTTTTATTGCTATCTATATGTGAGATGAAATTGTTTTGTTGTGATCCACAGTATTGTATGAGAGGAAAGGCATTTACTTTGAAAATAATATTTTAGTGCACACACACTCTCTCTCAAACACTACGACTTTCATAAGCAAATAAGTAATACGAATATCGTTTACTATCTATGAGTTGAGTAGAGTTGGCGCGAGTTTGAGCCTAAGGTATAAAATACAAACAAAATCTAAGGCACGGTTGCAATAATTTGCAGATATAATGGTAAATAGAGTGGCACTTGCACTTTATGGCATATTTCTGAATGGCATGCATTTTCCATTAACCCTTTCTGTGAACATGAAATATGAGAATTATTGCTATGACTAGACTTACGCCAAAATTTCAATTCCATTATGCGTTTACGTTAACAACACTTTCCACACACAGACTGCACATAAACTTTAAATCTCTCTCTCTCACTGACTTTCTCTCCTCTCCTCTCCTCTCCTCTCCTCTCCTCTCTCTTCTTCCCAAAACAGGCAAATATACACACCGTCACAAACAAAGTCGGAGATACAGATAGTTAAGGATAGTATGAGTTATTTTTATAATGACAACAGTTTTGTTCAATAATAACGCATTCATTGCAACTAAATTTAGGTATTTTGTGCACAAAAAGATGACTCTTTGACTCCCCGCTAACCCTAACGATTCAGCTAAATTGAAGGTGGCTGGAGGTGCAGGTGATATAAAATATGACACACTTTACGATAAACACGATATTTCAACTGATATAAAGATTCCCGACTGGGCTTTGCCTACTATTTCACTATTAGTTGTCTTATTAATACTCCTCAGTGTTTGCGCTTTTCTAAAGGACTCAATAAAAATTTAAAACCCCTGAATGTCATATAATTTCAAATAATTTATTGAATTAATAAACTTATGAAATTCTAGGAATCACTTGAGACTTAAAAAAGATAAGATTACATTAATAAAAAAATTTCTCTTTTTTTCTTATTTTTTCCTAATATGAGAAAAGGTATAAATTATATAAGATTTTTAATTTTTATCACTTAAAGTGTGTAAAACTCTAAAAAATATAATTACATATTTACTTTGGCCTTATATTAAAAGTAATCATAATTAACAAATATAACCCTTAAGTTTGAGAATTTAAAAATATAGATATCTTTTTCTGTAACGCTATTTAACTTTTCACACGAAATATTGAAATATTGTTCAGAAAAAATAGTGTAGAGTTGACACACAGTCTAAGAATCTGTATGACTGTATGATTGCCTTTTGACAAATTCAAGTATTTACTCAAAAAACACAGGAAGTTGTCTATCAAATAGACGATCACTGGCTGAAGAAAAAGAAGAAAATTTTTTTTCTTCAAACGAAAAGAAGAAAAAAATAAAACAAGTCGTGTCTCTGTTTCTGGCAAACGACAACTCAACTACACTTCAATTCAGCTTTACTTCAAATCCACAAAATTATAGCTCGACTCGTATAATAAGAAATGAAATGAAATAATCACTATTTTGTTCATTCAAAAACATTATTATTCTCTATCTCTGCACTTATTTTATTATTATTTTTAATTTTAAAAAACTTAATTAATTTGTGTTAAAGTTTAGATCAAAAAGTGATAAAAAGGATAATAAAATTAAAAGAGAGAAAAAGAAAAAATGTAAGATTTCTATATTTGACTCCCAGAATACCCAGAATATTAGTCTCCACACAGAAAAATAAATAAATAAATAAATAAATACTATGTGTTTGAGATATTAAGTTATCACTTATCAGTCATTTGCTTCAATAAAATAAGTGCAGCAAAAAATGAGTTTTTGATAAGAAATGATCCTTTCCTTTATTTTTAATTTTAGGGCTCTTTTTACTTTGGTTTTGCAATAAAATTAAATAAAGTATTTATGATTTAAAATTTATTTCATTTAATTAAATCAAATTAATCTCGTCATTACTCAAAGAGATAAATACTCTTCTTTTAAATGATTTAACACACAATTCTTGAGATAGATATGACAGACTTTGAACCTACTGTTCAACCAAATTATTTTAAGTTTTTTGCAATTAAAAACTGATAACAGATTTTCATGTATTTTAACGATTAATTATTTTTGATTTATTGTAAAATGTATTTTAGATTTTTTTCCTACAAAAAAAGGGCAGAAAATACTTCTCATCAGAAAAATCTTTTAAAAATAAATCACTGATTAGTTTTTATATATATATAAAAAAAGGTAAGAAAAATATAAACTTATATTTTAAAGTTCTAAAAACAGGCGAATAATTTTCATCATTAAAATAATAATCAAATACTGAATTCCTGTTGCGATACATAAAAGTTCTTCTTTTCGCTACTTTTTTTGTGTAAAAATTATAAATAAAAAAATAAAATTGAAATAAGATTTTTATTTTCAAATGATAATCTTTGAAATAGTCATTGAATTTATTTTTCTCTCAAATGTCTGAAATAATATCTACTTTTATGATATTTAAAAGTCGAGGGAATTCGGACTTCTTTTTTATGGCCGAATATCAAATTGGATGATATGTCTCCTGTCGTTAAATATTTTTCTCTAACTATAATCTCTTTACTGCAAAACTTTTATATCATATATAGTATTGGATTTAATAAATTTTAGATTATATGTCAAAGCGTGCAATCGAGCGCCTGAACAATGATTGATGAGAGGACACAGTTTATTCGCATCATTTACTTGTCATTATTTGATGACTAATTGCATTCATCTTTAAGTTTGTTTCCCAATGTTTTCCAATGAGATGATCGTCCAAACAATTTATTGTTCTTTAATTAAATCCAAACTTAATTTATAGCCATTTAGAGAGAAAAAAACTTTTAGTGTCTTTTTTTATTTCCAACCATTTTTTGTCTCCCTTTTCTCTTTCAACAATTTTAAAACTTTGAGAAAATTAATTTCCATTTTATTTATGAGTTCATTCATACATAAAATTATGCCAATATTTGAAAAATTCCTCTATTTTTTCTCCATCTCTCTATTGAAAATAATGTTCAGAATTTTGGTTTAAAATTCTTTTTTCTAAACTAATAATTCTTTTTTAAGAAATATTATTTAGATTTTAATCTATAAATTATTTAATGTAATCTCAAAGTATTAAAAATAGCATAAATTAAAGAGTTTTAATTATCCCGAAAATTAAAATCAGTTAATTTTGAGTTCAATTCTATGTTTATAATTGAATTTAGTTTGAAAATTAATAAAAATAAATCTACAAGCTGTTTATTTTCTGTTAATTATTCGTTTGTTTATTTTATAAATTGATAAAAAATAGTGGCTTTCGAGTAGATATAGTATTTTCTCAACTTTTCAATTGCAGATCTGTTGGGCAACTCTGTGGGCGTAATTCACTTTTATGATTGCTCTATAGAAATATGGATTCATTCAGTCGTTTATTAAAGATTAATATATAGACAGATAGAGTCAGCGCATGTTTTTGAAGAGCGTTCCAAGAGATTGGCTGACTTATGGCACTATGAAATATGTATATCAAAACTCTTAGGGTGTCTACTAATAAAATGTGTTATAACTTATAATGTAATTCACTTCCCGCTGATCTGTGCTTTAATTTCGTCTTAAAAGTTCTCTTAATGACTATTTAATGATTGCCTTAAATTAATTTATAATTTAATTCAAGAAAGAAAAAATTATTTACCTTCAGGTCTGTCCAAATTACAATATATATATCGGTATATTGGAGTTCAATATTGTTTTCTAATTTAATTTTTATTCTGTAATTAATTTGATTTTTTTGACACTAAGCTATTGAGTGGATAGAGTGGGTGTCAATTGAATAATGAAGAGAATTAGTACTTTTCAAGTGACAGATCAAGTGTTGAATAAAATTATGTTCACTTTGAAAGTAAAAAAAAAACAGAATTTAATGTTTCGAAGAAAATAAAATTTTGAGAAATCAAACGAAAACTTTTTTCTTATTGAGTATTGAATTAATTCTTCAATTGAATTCTGAATTCTTCTTTTTTTTAAAAAAATGTAACTTTCCTTACAGTTCTTAGTCTTTTAACTTTGAAAAATAAATAGACTATATTCTGAATTTATCATATATTTTAACTGTCGTTTTGGAGAATAAACTTCTGCTCAATTGATTCAATCCATTTCAATGTAATATCTTTCAGACAATACTCTAATATTGTATAGCCTTTTATCATAATTTGTGATTTCGATAGAAATATATATAAAATATATAACCAATAAAACGGATTTGAGTTCTGAATCATATGAATACCTTTATTCTGACTTAAAATAAGAGAACGAAGAGCACAGAGAGGAGAGAGAGAGAGAGAGAGAGAGAGAGAGAGAGAGAGAGAGAGAGAGAGAGAGAGAGAGAGAGAGAGTCTGGTGTTGTGGTGAATCCCTTGAGGCGTCATTTCACTCCCCTTTTTATATAAATATATAAAAGCAAGAGATTGAGTGACTCGTAGTAAATCGGATATTCAGATAGACTGTTAGACTGTATTCTTATTCTGTGCTCTGTATTGTGCCGTACAGTACTGTATGTTTGAGTTATATAAGTTATACAGTTATAGCATTTATGTCAAGTAGAGATATTACTGGCTTTCATTTCATACGTCTCTCAACGGGTATAAAATAATAGGACAGAGTTGCCCAACAAGAGATGGCAAGGGGTACAGATCAATAAATTCCTTTTCACAAATTCAACAACCATTACCATTGCTTTCATTACTCCCTGCACATGTGTTGCTTATATATTGTATATTATATATTGATTGTTAAAATGATCCTGAGATTTATTTTGTGCTTTTTATCTCAAAATTGGAATATTTGGACAAATTCTGTTTAAATTCTGTTGAACAGTTAAATATTATGTAAAATCATTTCTTTAAATCTATAAACCATGTATTTCTGATAAGCCATCTATATAGAGAGCACTCCGGGTGATTGTGTGTTTCCGCATCCCTGAGTGAGCGCAGAACACATTGTATTACTTTATTAGAAAATTCAGATCACAACACACTATTCAATGCACGTTTCAAAGTCATAGTTATATTCGCAATACTCTATGCGTATAGATTTGAGATGAGATGAAATGATGTTTATTTTAGAAAAGCTCAAAATGTCAAGAGTTTTGGCAAAAATGCAGTTAATTTGCTTCTATTAATTCTATATGCATTCATATATTGATAGATATGTTTATATAGTTTTGCATTTTATATATTCTCTGTTATGTTTGTAATATTGTGATTCACTAGGGATTCAGAAAAGACTGCAAAATCTATTTTCCATATAAAGTTGTTTTGAGGGCAAAATCTATCTAAAAGAATATCAAAATAGTTGGGAATATCAAACTTGCATTTAAGGATTTGCTTCTGTTTAATACATTCAGGCATATGATAGTTGTATTATTGTTATGTCAAGCCATTCATCATATGTTGAATTTACTGTTATTTCACTTGTATTGTCACCAATACTACAGCAGCGAAAGTATATTTTTTTATTTACTTTACACAATTTGAATGATGTATTTGTGAATTTTAAAATAATGCAAAACTTGTCATTGAATTGCAAAGATGTGAACACCATTTCCCTCCAAATCGTGAACTTCACTCAAATCGTCTCAACTTTTTTTTAATCCATAGCTTTGTTATGAATTTGATTTTCTCATCAGATTTCAACACATTTAAAGTTTTATTTTTTTGTTTTATCTTAAAAATATCAAAATATAGTCATTTTTATTCATTTGTCTCATTAATAATTTTGAAGTCAAAAATTTATAATATATTTGCGTTTATTTTTAAATTTTCCATCTCATGAATCTCAGAATTATATAACTCTTAAAATCTACAACTTTTACTGACTGTCGGTGTAATCGGTGTTCAGTTAAGAGTACTCTTAGAGCTTATATTGTAGTGGAGAGCACGCGATGTCGTTTGAGAAGAGAATCAATCATTTTTTTGTCGCTTTAATTATTATTTTTCGTTTTCTATATATTTTTAGTAAACGTTAGCTTTAGATTCAGATAAATATACTATTCTTAACGGATCAATGAATTGAACTACAGTTTTATCATTATTTCTTTGTTAGAGTTTTTTTTTCATAAAACCAAAACTTACATCAATTCAAGTGATTCTTCTATATTTTATTTATAATTTGGGAATTGAATATGTTGAAAAGTTTAATATTCTTGAAAAAGTTATCATCTCAAAACTTGAGCACATAAAAATAAATTAATAAAACAACCTTTTAATGCTATTTTTATTCACAATTATAAAGTAAACTTTTAAATCTATGGAGTGAAGCCATAGATATGCAAGTTTTAAATGTATTTTGATATTTCTTATGACAATTCAAAGAGAATTACTAATATTTTTATTCTGTAAGAAAAAACAAAACATAAAGAATTCATTTCTAAACTGTTAACATTTGCCAAGTATTAAATCAATTATAGTATTAATATTTTACTGTTTTATAAATTATGGCAAATATCGTCACGTTTTTCTGAATAACTCAACGTTCAATCATTGGATTTACAAATTAATTTTGATTAAATAAATTTATAATATATTTATGGAATTATTTTAATATAAAATTTGATTTCACAATATATCAAATAAACAATAAATAATTATATGATTGATGTAAACGACAATCTCTTAAAAACTAAATCACGAATTGTTTAATACTTTTGTTTTTTAAAATAATTTTAAATTATTTTATTCAAAATTTTCAAATTCAAGAAAAGTCAAGTTTTAAAGTATTTATTTAATTCTCTAAAAAGTCTCTGTTTTATTGAATTCTAATTAACATTTAGTTTTAATTTAAAAGAAAAACTTTTTTCTAAATTAATTTTCTTTTCATTTGAATTAACACAACATTTGATGGAAAGTTGACTTAACTTCTGAGACACACATTAGATAACTGGAGAGAAAGAGAGTTGGAATTTTAGTTTAACTAATTTAAAGACAAACTTTTTGCTAATAAGTAATTCTAATTTTCGTTTGATTTAATTGCATTAAGAGATGATATGTTGTTTTTGGAAACTTATTTTTACAGAACTTATATGTGTGTGTGTGTGTGTGTAGTGCAGTAGCCGTAGTGTATATATTGTAGGCTTAAAAACGAAAATAGAGTATTCCTTAACATAATTGTAAATGCATTAATTTACGCTTTTGTGCTCTACCAGTGCTGTCAAATTGCATATAAAGCAGATCTGGATCTGAGGTATCAGTACTCCGGCGATAGGGAATAGTATTCAACTTATTCTACTTATTCTTTTTAACTAATAAAACTAAGGCTGGGATCAAATGCAAACTCGACACCAGAACTTTCATCGTTCGCGCCGTACATATCAGTCGATAAAGAGATTTTAATGAATTAATGGAGACTCAGAATAAAATGCATCATATGATGAATGAAGACACTCACATACGATCCACTGAGAAATCATTGCTTAACTTAACTATAGTTTACTCTTGTTTTATATTATCAATACTACCTCTTATTTCGATCTCATTTCTACTTTTTTCCATTTCTTCTTCTCAATGAAGTATACAAACAAATGCATTGAATGTAATAATAGAAATGTACACCAAATTCACACTCACAGACACATAGAGTCACTCAAATCATGAGTGTATAGCAGTTATGGCTCTTTGAAAAACCTTTTACATTATGCCAGTATTCTCGAGAACACAGTGCCCAACCATGTAATCCCTCAAGTTTTTCAAATAGTAATAAAAAAATAAAAGTCATTCCATTGAGAAATTTTTAGTGCATATCTCACTCAAAAAATCATTTCAATATATCTTAAAATCTTTAGATATTTTTTCAAAATTCTTTTGCTTCAAATTCGTTGAACTTATAAATTGAAAATTTTCTACTTTTTTGAAGAATTATTATTTTCTTAATATTAACAAGTATGAATATAAAATTGAAATAAAGGAATTGATCGTCAAACTATTGTCTAAAAATATATTTTTCCAATTCAACCCTTACTGTAATTATGCCCACAATAGTCAAAGGAGTCATAACATATTTTACTGTGAGGTACAGCTAAGTTCCAAAAAGTCAGGGAACATACTACTTTTGCCAAATGAAAGTCCCAGGGGTAGGAATGTCTTTTCCTAAATCCTATAGAAAATACTATATTTTTAGGAAAAGACATTCCTACCCCTGAGACATTCAGTTAAATCTGGTTGTATTGTACAAAAGATATATTAAAAATTTTTAAAAATGAAGAATGCGAGGGGAAATAAAGTAAAACAAATAAAAATTTAAGCAAGTTTCGGCTTAAACTCAGTGGTCTATTTGGACGACTTTAAGTGTCAGGGGTGTGTTGATTACCATTACCCCCTTGATCATCCCTGCTTACTATAAAATCTTGGTTCGATTGAAAAATTTGGAAAGATCTCCACAAATGACCTCTTAAACCTTCCTCAAGTTTTGACCAAAAATAACCCCTAAAACTTTTTTTATTCTATGATATTCCAATAGTATTAATCAGTCAAATATATTTTAAGAAAAATAAAATACTCGCTCTTATTAAGCCTAAATGATTAATTAGAACATTTCTGAAGTATCAGATTTTCTTAAATGACTTGAAAACACAAGTGAATTATCATAGTATGATTTGTATATTTATCTATTTATCTTATTTACTCTTTGTGTATCAGTTTTATTATTTTCTCAAAATATTTTCACTTATGAATTTTAACAGGGGTCGCTAAGGGGGTATAGCTTAAATACCTCTCCTGGATTTGAGCTTTTGCAAATACCTTTTCCCCTTACTTTTGTGCACCGCAGGCAAAAATGTTTTATTTTTATTTTACTCCCCTTGTGCATTTTGCATATTTTGTAAATTTGTATACCCCCTGACTTCTATAAAATTTTCTCAAAATACCTCCTCTATACTTCCCTCTAACTCGGCCGACCTTGACGATCCCTGGAATTTTAATGATAACTTATTTATTTCTATTTATATATATTAGGCGTGGACAATGGGGGGGGGGGTATAGCCAAAATACCCCCATGTATCCGAAAAAACCAAAATACCCCGCTGTGATGAAGAATTTTACCATTGCAAGGGTACCCCCTTCTCTGACTTTTTGGCTCTTATCAGTACCCTGTACCCCTATACCCCCTGACTTCGAGTTCATTGTCCACCCCTTATATATATGGAGTTTATTTTAATTCTTCATTATTTCATTTGTGACAAAATACTTAATAATTGTTTGAACGAATGTCACGCAAAATATTGTTTGCGTCGCTCCAACTGATTCTCAATATTTATTATATTAAAACGATTTTTTGCGTGTTTTATAATTTACTGGTTTTTAAACAAAAAATATTGCAGAGATGGTCACAGGAGGGGATGGTCTCATGACATGCCTTGAGATCTACTAACATTTTACACATTGACTGATATTTAAGACAGATATCTAAAATTATTTGTTCTGATCACCAAAATTTAAATGCTGAATTGAGAGTAACAAGCTGAAACAGAGAGTCACTATACTTGATCAAGCTTGATCATCTCCGAATATAATTAATAATTAAAATTCTAAAATTTTTAAAGTATTGTTTTAATTAGTTTTAAATAAAATTTACATGTTGTCTTAAATCTCAAATTTGTTTCAATTCTATTAATTAAAATAACGAAAAATTCATCAAACATTATATTTTGCTCTTTCAGATAGAATTCCAAATCAATAAATAAAAAGCAATAAAATATAGAACTGATTATCAAATGAAATGAATGATTAAATAGGAATAATGTATTGTAGTGTTAATCCTAAACGGGGTATTAAAATGATTTTCTCAATCATGAGCTCAACTAAATTCTAATTCTCCTCCGTTTTGTTGCAAACTTTGCTTTCAATAAAATTGTATTGAAATTAGACACGGATTACAAATTCTTGTGGCTTATTAGTGAATTGCATCTCCAGAAGACCTGACTTCCAGTGCTAGCCTTTGGTATCTCATTGTATTGATTGTAAACAGAATCCCATTGGAAATAAAAGGGTTGACTTATATATGTGATTGGGTTCGCATACCAGGCATTGTGGATACGATACTAACACTTAATTTAACGAGATTTTTGTCACTAAATATAGTGAAAAACTTTCTCCACTTTTTCTCAATACAAATAAAAATTAACGTTTAATTCAATGATTTTTTTGTATCTTTTCTTCTTTTCGTTAGTTCTCATCGTTATATATATTTTACATAGTTTTCAAGAGCACAACATAAGAGTTCAACATATAGTTTGAGTTTGATTTTATTGCATTCAGTGTTTGGCTTTGGGCTAAAACGCAGAGAAAATTTTTATTGCGAGGCATCCATAAAGCGAACCATAAAAATGGTAGGGATTTCCTCAAATGATATATGCAATCAGACTATTGTCAAAAACTGGACACAAAACTAAAATACTTTCAGAATATCTTTTTATTTATCTTCTTTTTCTCTCGTTTTTCCATTTCTATTATTCTTATAATCACTTTCAAAATAAAAGTTTAGGTCAAAATGGTCTTAGCCTTAGGTCAGAAGCAAGCGTTGAGTCAATTATTTTTCACTCAAAATTTATGCTAAATTTCCGTTTTTAGTAACATTGGATAAAATGATATTATATTAGGAAAAAAATTGTAGTGCTTTAGGAAACATATAAAACTACGATTTAATCTTTATTGTATTCAATACACCGAAAATTCATTATAACATTTGCATAAATATATTTTCTCACTGTTTCCTTAAAATTTATTTAAAATCGTTGAATCATTTTATAAAAAGTCTAATACAGTATAAATCGTGTGAACACTTATAAAGCGTAAATAAATTTCATTTTTAATCCTTTTTTTAAAGATAAAGTAATTTTTAAATCTCGTTATAATTTAGTGCAAATTAAATATTTCAAAAAACTCACCGATGAATGACATGACATCAATTAAACTAATTCAGAGACCTGCATATTCAAACCAGAATAAGTGACCACGATTAAGTTATTAATACTATGTATAGAGTATCAAAGATAGATTTAAAGTACTTTCCCGACTAAAATGTTTGAATCTTTGGAGTTGTTTCAAAAATAAATTATTTAGACATAAAATTGTTGTGAATTGTCAATAAAGTTCATTTATTATTTTGATTTTCTAAAAAGTTTTAATTGGTAGATAAAATTGATGTTGTTTAATTATGAAATTGTATGATAATTATGAGATTAGTTATATTTGGTTAATGCTTTTAAATAATGGTGTGAATAAACTCTGGAAGTATTTATATTTGTCATGCTGAGTTTAACAAACAATATTCTTTATCAAATAAAATTTGAGACTTATTCTTGACTAAAAATAACAATTAATCATGAGAATTTATTTAGTTTCTAACTGTTAGAATCTAACATTTTAAAAGTTAATTTTTTAAAGAAAACAAAAGATTTGAGGTTTAAATTAAACTACTTCTGTACTAAAGATGAATAAACAGGAGTTACTCCTATGATTTTTTGACTGTATTTCTCGCATTTAACTCATTAACTTGTAAATGATTTTAGCATAGCTTTAGGTTCAATAAGTAAAATTTTCAATCCATCATGCTACAATCGATCAAAATGCAACAATAGTGTCAATGATATTGCTCAAGAAAAATAAAAATTCTTCTTTTCGTCATCGATATCTTGTAACACTTTGAATGAATTTGATTAAAATAATAGATTGTAATCATATTACCTGATCGTAAGAATAATGTTAACTTTTCTTTACAAGATTTTACTTGAAACTCAGTAATCAAAATAAATCAATTAAAAAATTTTAAATTTTAAAAAATTAAAAAAAACAATGAAATTTCAAGCAGAAATTTTGTATTCTTTAAAAAATTATCCATCCATTAATCCAACATTACTCATTAAAATACCATCAAATATCTACCATTTAAAGTATCCCTTAAACTAATCTTATTTAAACCATTAAATGTTTTATAATTAATAATGAATTGTTTTTCATCTATCATTCAATTTAAGTTTTATAAATAGTCTCATCAATAAAAAAATATTTATTATTGAGTATACTTTGAATTTAAGAGATCTCTAAAGCTTATTGAACTTTTATTTTTTTTTATTATTTAAATTCTAGTAAATTATTGAAATAATCGTTTGATGTTTTAAAATTGCATTTTCTTATCAATTATTTCAGATCAAAATCATTTCAACTTATTCTTTACACAATTTTTACAACATTTTTATGCAATAAAAATAAAGAATCGATACAATCGTCAAGAATTTTAATGAGATGTTGTAAATTCTTTTAGTTATGGCTGACTTTATGTGACACAACATTTTAAATATTTTCAAATCGATATCTTATCTCTTGGAGTATTAGTCAAAAAAGAAGAATTATTGTATAATCAGTTCGTTGTCTTAAAAATAATTATAAATTATTTTCTATTTCTAATTAAATTTTGTTGAATCAGTGGACACAATGAATAATTTTTCTAATTAGAAGAAAAAATAATGTTTGAAAATTGAAATTCTTATTATTCATTAACTTTTTGTTTAATGTTTATCTCAAAAGTTTAGATGAAAATAGAGTTTTAAATCAAATGCCCTAAAAATGTTTATTCTATGGACAGAATTACAATTTATTTATTCAAATGAATGGCAATATTTAAAGTTTCTCTTATTGGAGATCTCTAGAGTAATAAAGTCGGTCCTCTGGCCAGAGGCTTCTTCGCCATTATAATGGGTGTAAGCGATCATATATTTGTATCTGCAGTGCTATATATACTTTGGGATCTGTATATGTATTATGAGATCAACTGCTTTTTTGACTGCTTTATAGATGAATGGTTGGGTCCAGAGAACTGTCATGTCGTCTGCTTGTGTCCCAACAAGATTTACGACAGCGATCCATAAGCAAAACACAACGGGACCACTGATGGCTCAGAAATCACTGCAATGTTCGCTCATATATCGATGCGAATGCAGGCCATATATACACTGTATATCTATCTGTGTTTTTAGTTCCCCTATTATAAGCCCCAAAAAAGAAGTAAACTTTTGGTTTCTTCAAAGTAAACCGAAAAACTCAAGAAAAATATAAGCGAAAAGAGAAAAAAAGACGGATAAGTGAATACTATTATATGGACAGTGTGTGTGTTGGCTGCGCCCAATTCCCAGAACTTGTATCCATAATTTTCCATCACATCCCAAACGTATAGTTTTTCAATCGTCAAACTAACAAATAATGTCTTCCCCTTTAAAATAAGGGATCAAAAAATATTGAGAGTTGTCTTCCCTTTTGAGTGAAGGCCTTATCGTTTTCTTTATTCGTTTTTAGTTTTATGACACCCACAAGAAGTCCGGGCTCTCTATCGGATAGAGTGCAGGCAATTATTTGCCATTTTTATTGCCATTTAGTTATAGTTAGCCTTTTTGCTGAACTTTAATTCGTTTCCACCTTTGCCTGTGCTGTCGAGAACAGGTAAGCCCTGTGTCGCAGTTTTTCGAAATATCAGTTCATTAAGATTTTCAATAGTTGTGCTATTGTTTGACAGCAAATGCAATGTTGGGTCAGTTATATAGTTGAGAGTTGAGATGTGATATACAGTATTTTGTCAAATATAATGTCGTTTCAGATATAGCCATAGAGAGCATAGAGAGCAGCTGTACATCTGATAGAGCAGTGGACAGTTCTGAATAGTTTAGAACAGTTGGTAGTGTAGTGTACGCGTGACCGAAAGCAGTTTTGTTTATTATACACTGTTTTCTTTCTGTCCTCTGCGGACAAATAATTCAAAATCGACTGAAGAAGACATTTAGAGAAGTGACACAAAGAGAGAGATTTTTGTCGTTCAAAGCAATAGTTCATCCCTTTTTAGATTTACAACAGTTATTGTGAAAGTTTTAAAATTTTTGCAATAAAACTTATTTTAAGTGAAAGCCACTCCCTTCCACTTTTTATTTCTGCTTGTTTATTGGCTTCTTATCATTGAATAATGAAAAATGTCTGCATTCAAACTCAAAAATAACTTCTTTTGAGTTGCATTTCATTTAAATAAAGTATAAGAAGAGCAAAATTTAAATTAACTTTTGTGCCATTATATCTATAGTTGCCGTTGCGCTCAAGTCTTTAATCATAGCTATGTTATAGAAGTCTTGTATCAAATATCACATAAAACCAATTTCTGTCCATTTCGTACTCTATTTCTAACTATTGTAGCGAATGTTCGTTTTCCCATCATTTTCTCGATTGCATTTCTAAACTATAAAACACTAAATTTCTGAACAATTAATAGCAAAAGTAATAGCCTTTAACTCAAGCAAATGGGCTTTTTCTCCAAATAATGATAATGCAATAGATATTATTGGCTTCACTACTATTGTGTCCCAATTATTGTGAACTTTCATTTACAATTCTCTCCTCTAAATTGTCATAAATCATGTCTTTACTGCTAAATACAATATTAAATTTAATTGTCTCTCCATTTATAACCATTGATATCTATCACTTCATTTAAATATTTTTTATTGTTAAAAGTTTTCTCTATTAATTAAGATTTAAATAAAAAATGAATAAATAAAACCAAATTTTAGCTTTGATTAACTTAATAATTGTTTTTATATTTAAAAACTTAGATTTTTTTTAAAAAATCCTTTTCCAAAAGAAATTTTGAATAATATATAAATATTTTAAATGTGTCTGAAATTCACTTCGATTTCGAAGGATTAAAATATATATACAATACTGTATGTCATAGAATAACAATATAGTGCATAAAAATTGGAAATTATTATTATATAAATATATAGAGCGGCGGTATTTCAATTTGGCAGTTGTATTGTTGATTGGATAGTCTTATTGTGAGCACTTGAATAGCAAATAATACCACACATAATAAAAACTTATTCAATAGACTCGAAGCGTGAAAAAAATTAGTTATAAGAGAAAAATAGCTCAGTTTTTGGGGTTTATTTTTCACTTGAGATTAAAAATTCGATTCAGAAAAAAATCAAAAGAAATTCTGAGTTTTGGTCCCCAAATCTCATAATTTATTTTCCATTATCTCCACAACACATCTGTATTAAAAGGAAGTCCAATTGAAATGGCATTAACAATGACTTAATCCCTGTTTATAAAAACTCTGTTCAATACCAGAATTTTTTTCGCGATTCAAATCTTTATTTAATCCTCTGTTTATACTTTTGTGACAAATGAAAAATTGAACATTTCTTATATAATTATAATTAGAAACAATATTTTATTGTGTGATTAAAACTTTATTTTTTGACATTAATTCTATTGAATAAGAGAATCGATTTTCTATTATCGGTTATTTGTGTGGTATATGTGCCGACCATTCAGTCTATTCTAAAAGCAATAATTCTCTATTTTTTACACTTAAGAGATATAAATATGAAAGCGATGAGAGATTTAAAGTGAAAACTTTTTAAGATTGTCGGTGAGACTATTGAAATAGTCGTGCCATCCCTGCCATCCCCTTATTTTTCTTTTCTCTTTTTATTCTCTCATTCAATGATTGAGTTTTAAAATTCCATCATTGGATCGAATGCTTGTGAAGCAATGGAAAGCATAGATCTATACATCTTTTGTTAATGTGTGGCGATTTTCTCAGCCTTAGTATAGCTTATGGCTCATAGCCTTCATATGTGAGCTGTTATGTTATATTCAGTTGAGTGGATATATTAAATTGGGAAAAGTGGCTCTGAGGTAAAGAACGGCATTTTTAATAAAAGAGAAATGTGTATATGCGGTGTGTTATACAGAATATGTATTATATGATGTATGGATGTATGTATGCATATGCTGTGCCGTACATAGGCTGCTCTATGCTTTCTTCGCCCAATCCAAGTCGTATTAAACTCAGCACTTATTGCAACCTACCCGACCTGAAGGGATTATCGAGAGGCAAGAGAGGCAAAGGCAGATGCACTGGCGGACAGAGGCAGCAGAGGCTCTGCTTTTCACTCTTTTGGTGTGAACTCATCTGTAGTGGAAAGACAGCTGAGAGAGCTATTGCTAATACATGAGAACATGTCTTTATGTTATGACAATAGCTATGTCTTCATCTATACATCTATTACATAGTAGTGAAACGCATCTGAGGGGCACTACAGCTCGTCGTGTCTGTCCATCCATCCTAAACAGACATTCTATTTAACAGCCATTCAGTAGTTTCATTGCCTGCTATTGTACTCTTGTTGTATTGGCTCATATGGTATATATTGGCCTTTATTAGTATCGCAACTCTCATACATACAGATAGATATATGAGATGTATGGCCAGCACAAGCGTCACAGCCATCACAACTGTTTTCATCGACAATAACATAATTCTTAATTTCTTGACCGACCAGTGCATGAAAATTCTATGAGCACAAGAAAAATACATTTAAGTGATTTATTTTATCTAATTCTGCGATTGTATTGAACATAAACTCTGCTATAGATTGAGCCCTGAAATGAATCTTTACTGTCTTTACTGCTTATTGCAGTGCAGGTAAGAAATGTCAGAATTAATACCACTTTCTCATTGCAAAGCACTGCTCTTCCAACTCATATCAATTCTCTCAATCCTCCCACTGCTGGCAACTTTGCCGCACTCTCTGACTCTCATCTGCGTATATGTGTTGCCAACGTTGCCAGAGCTGCCATCCCACTCAGCACCAGGAATCAATAGTTCCTTCCATTCCTATCCCTCATAGACTCATGTTTTAAAGTTTTTATCGATTTTTATCTTTTAATGCATTTAATAATAAATGTATTTAATTCTAAATTTATTTTTGTTTCAAAAACAGTGTTAAAAGTTTTTATAAATATTTAATAAAATTCTTATTTAGAACTTAAAGTTTTTATATAAAAGAAAAGAAATATCAATTCAATAGAAAATGGTGAAGATATTTGAGCAATGCAACTTTATTATTAAAGAATATTGTGGAATATAATATATATAAAATTAGTTATTATAAAAAAACTGAAGCAATATTGGATTTATTTATATAAAAATTTGACTTTTAATATAATCTTTCAATTATAAAAATTTTGAAAATAATTCTGAACGTGTGTTAAACAAATCAATTAAACCACCAGTTGTTTGTTCAGTGAAATTTCATTGGAGAAATAGTTTGTCATATAGTTAATAGATTAGTATATTATATTCGTTTTATCTTGAAAATACCATATTATCTAATACTATGTTTAGCTAAAGAAATCTTGAGCAGAAAATCTTATGAAATTAACTTAAAGCTCGTTCAGTAAAGAGTTATTTTAAGAGAAAGAGCTTTCAATAGAGATTAGCCATCGCTAACCCCAACATATGTACTGTATATTCGAAGATATCATTAGATTCGACTTTATTTGAGCCTTGCAAAAATATATTTATTTTTACAATTAATCATTTGGTTTAGCTATAAATTAGGACTAACTACTCAATTATTTAAAGTTTGTACCCCCACCCCCACCCCACTAGTTTCACGCCTATAGTTTCAGAAATATTTTAATTTTTATTATCGATGTTTATTCATATCATGATATTATCAATTAAATTCATAAATTCCATACACAAATGGGGTACTCGTGTAGTGCGAATGCATAGCTAAAGATCTATCCGGTATAAGTAATATCTAAACATTTTTAGAATCTGTTCATGATGCCAACATAAAAATGACAATTCCGTGAAAAATTAATATAAAATTCGAAATTTGTCTGAAATTTTATTGAGATTTACCTTGATGCACTATAGAAACGATTCTTAAATATATCTCTCATGTATTTATCTTTATTAAGAAAATTTCCACCTTTGACATTACTAGGGGTGCAGAGGTATAGAGGGGTATTTTGCAATTCTCAAATTCTTGCAGAATTTAATTAAAAATGACGTAGTTTAACATAATTCAGGCAAAATATTATTATTCTGTACTAATTTAACAGAATTTCACTAAATTTAGCAAGAATTTGACACAATTTTATTTTTTAAGAATTTAAACAGAATTTCACAGAATATTACAATAAAGGGACATTCGCCGCCGTTTTTAAAAAATATTAGGAGGGAGCGTATCTCAAAATTGCTAATTTTTTCCTCACACTATTTTGGTTATTTTTCGGAGACAAGGAGGTATTTTGGCTATATACCCCCTTTGCACATCCTTAACAAATACCCTCATTCCTTAAGATTTAAGGTGGTGGATTTAAAAACACTATTCTCTTTTTTTCCTAGTGTTCAAACGGGTCGCACTCATATCTTCAACTTCCACTTGATCGACAGCAGTTTCTTCTACACTTACTTATACGACAATATTATTCTATCACATATTTTTGACAAAATTCAGTATAATTGCTATCCAGAAGAATAGGCAAAAAATACTATATTAAAAATTTAATTGCCGAATTCTGCTAAGAATTTGTGCTTAAATAATATTGTCGAAAAAATGGCTTTTACAATAACTCTGTTAGCAGTATTCTTGAGTAGCTTTGGCTGACTGTATTGATGAGTTGAGAGTTCGTTCAGAAATAAGTAAAATAAAAAAGAGAATAGATGTATACAATTTAATAGCAAGTGGGTCAATTAGCTTAATGTAATTTATAGACAATAAGATAGTTGAGAGTGAAGGCAAGTAATAATTACATGATTACAAAAACATTACATAATCTAGTGTTGTTATGTAAACACGTGGTTTAAATTAACTATAAAACTAGTTAATTTTTAATAGGTTAATCGATTTGTAATTAAGCATATTAACCCAAAATCTTGATCCTAAAATGTCGAAACCCAAGATCACGCATCCCGAAATTATGGGTTTGGAGGTTTTAGTTTTCGAGATTATGGGTTTCGAGTTTATGAATTCCGAGATTTTGGGGTACTCGCGTGTTAAAGACATGTATTCACTGAAAGAGAAGCTCAAAATAAAAAATTTTCTTTACTCCTAGTGCATTTTTCATATTTTAGGGATTTGTATACACTTTGGTATTTTTAACATTTTTGCCAAAATACCTCTCCCACTCTGGTTATCCCTGATTTAATTATTTTGATTCTATTATAAATAAATTAATTGAATTGAATTGAATTTAATAAAATTCAATTTAATTAAATGAAACTTAATTTTATAAAATTATTTTAGTTAGAATATATTTAATTCAGTTGAATTTGAATAGATTTTAATTAAATTTGACTAAATTTTAATTATTTCATTTACACTCCCGTGTTATATATCAAAATATAAGCGTAATTCTGTATCAGGGCCCTCAACTCAACAGTGCAGGCAGCTCTCCCTACTCAATAATACTGCTAACACTTAGTGTCCTGTACCCATTCTAACCAACTGAAGAGGATTCAAAATGGAAGGTACAGATTAAAATGCCTTTATGAGTGAATGACGATGTAGCTCTTTTGCATACTCTAATTTCTGCAACATTAGGACATTTGCATTGGATAATTAACGTCGAATATGACCGAAAATAACAGAATTTTGCAGATTCGGTATTGAACATGGTACAAATTTATAGAATTTACAAAATACTCTGGGGTTTTGACCACTATTCTGATGACTGAATCTTACTGATGAATAATTCAATAAGAAGAAAGGTTTTCTTTATCTTATTTGATTATCTCTGCTTGATACTAAATATGCGTGAAGGTGAGGGGGAGGGGTATTGGTTTTGACAAAATGTCAGAGGATTCTAGGCTGTGACATCACATTCTACCAAATTTTGGACAGGGGAACCGAGAAGTCAAATTGACAGGCGTTTCGCAATTGTCAAATTTTCACAGAATTTAATTAAAACTAATTGTTGATAAAGAAAACAACAATCGTTTCCGAAACTGTGAACATATATGTTCAGATCGATACCGTTTGTGGTCAACAAATATCTTGACAAATATTAATCATACTTATAGTCAACGGAGAGCAACGAGTGTATACCGTATACTCTGACATCTCAACCTGCAAAAATGGGGCCTTTACATGAAGTTTCTATAACAACAATAGAAATTCTGATCATAAATCGACTGAAGTGATGTCATCGAAACATCAGTAAACACCCTATTTTCTCAGACTGTAATATGGTATACGTACAATTGATGCTCCCAAATGTGAGTGTGAATAATCTATAAATTCTTTGAAAAATAACAAAATTTTACCTAAATTCTATCAAATTCTGTTAAATTCTTACAGAATTGGTCGAAATTCTGTTAAGTCACATCATTTTTAATTAAATTCTGCACGATCTTGGTGATTGCAAAATACCTCCTCTATATCCCCCTGTGATATTGAGACTTTTATCAGCACCCCATAGCCTCTGATTTTGAGTTCATTGTCCATCCCTAATTTTATATAAAGATAGCCACATCATATTTTATTGCTTTTCCAATGTTTTGGTTACACACAAGTCAATCAAACTAATGAAATGTTTTTGTTCTTCAAATGTAGTTCAAAAATATAGTACTAGAATGTATACTGCAGTGGATTGCATCGTTTCAATATTGATCTTTTATTCCGAGCCATGCTTATAATCATTTCTAAATATGTGCTCTAGGTATAACAAAAAATTTATTAATAATTTTTATCTCTTAATAATTATTGTTAGTTACAATAATGTAAATATATTAAAAAGTTAAACTTGTTACTAGGGCAGAGAGCATAGGTTGGGGTTGTGCAAAATTTCTATTAGCTTTCTCGAATACATGGGACTTTAATTATGCAAGATATAAAGTTTAGGCAATCTTAAAAATGATTTTTCAAAGAATTATCCTAAAATCTATTCATTATTCTTGAAATAATTTGACAATTTAATTAAAAATCTATTTAGCATTTCGAAATAATTCAAATTCAAACATTTCGATCTAAAATCGAAAATTTCGAAATAATCTCTTTTAAATTCAATTAAACTTTATACATTGCATCATTGAAGTCCCAAGTATTCGAAATGCGCTAATAGAAATTTTGTACAGTTAGCACAAATTCAACCTATGTTCCAGCAGTCGAGCCTTACTTATTACCAGAGAATTAAAAAATAGCTATTTAAAAGACCAGAATAGTCATTGTAACCACTCAAATAGTTATTTATTTGTTGTTTAAATTCACTTCAAACATAAAAGATATCTTAAATATTAGTTTAAACATTAAATTAAAGCATTTTTAAATAACATTTGAGATATTTTGCTTATTGAATTGAATTGAATTGAATTTATTGTTATTTAATGACGCAGTGCTATCAGCTAAAGGCTGTGCACGTCAGGTGTAAAATGTTATCAATTGTAAAATAAGCGTTATTGAGCACCCGAAAAGCTATTAATTTTTTTTCACTAATTATTTTATTTCCAAAGGATAGTTTTCTATATTAATATTCTTTCAAATGCTATTTTAAATATGCACTAACATTTTGATGAAGAGATATTTAATAATCATCCCTAAGCCTAACAATATTTCACCTATCGTGCAATGGGAGGAGTAAGTAAAAATTAAATAATTGCCTTTGTCTATAAAAAAAATAAAACGGGTTGAGTCGGGCGGGAATGACTAATTTAGAAACGGGTTCGGGTCAGATCGGGTTTAGAAAACCGTCACAAGTCCAGAGCCTAGTCCATACTATATAGCGGTAAAATAGTTTTTATTGGTAACTTTTGATTCTCTGCTTATTACAAATAAGTTATTAGTTTACACTTGACTTTAATTTAATTAATGGTATTTACGAATAATGATTTGACATCACTATAAATCAGAGATTTTGTAAAATTAACTCTTGTAAGCAAAAAAAAGTAATTAGCGTTTGACTATTTTAATGTCTTAAATTATAAATACAGTCAATTCTCGTTTTGAGACCTCATCGTTTTCATCCCTCATTGGCTATAATGTAATTAACCTTAAACCTATGTTCCAGCAGCAGAATTTGATGGCCCTACTTATATGACATAGATTATATGTTCGGTTTAAACAGTCTCCAGGGTGTGAGAGATATTTCATATTTTTATTGATTGATATTAAATAAATTACTACGAGCTCATATTGAAAGTTTATTCAGTTTTTTCGCTTGTCTCTATTAAATTCTATCAAATATAGCTTTTAAAAATTAATAGGGAATAAAAAAAAGTTTTAATGAATTTTAATGAAAAAGTTTAAAAATATCACCTTCTGAACCACTCGTTTTAGCTTCCAGCTAAAATATATCCCTTTTCATTCTGGATTTTCCAAATTCTTGAATCAAAGTAAATTAATTACTGGTTTATATCAATCTATTTAATCAGAGATTAATAATGCCTTTTAAATAAATATTTTTCGGTTTTTTCCTATGTTTTTCTTATCAAATACATATCTTGATTTGTCCCTCAAACCCTGTGTCCCGAACTGAGGTCCCAAATCGAGAACTGACTGTAAATATAATTTTAAAAACAAGAGATATTATACTGCGTTTTCACTATTGCTCAAGCAAAGGAACTTATGCTTGCCTGAGCACTAGACTTGTTTTCATTAGTTTGCTTAAGATTGACTTCAAAATCACAACAAACAATATGTTTTCGTTTTGAAACACTTTAGCGCATTTGTAGTAAGTATATACTTAAGCAAATATTTTTATTAGTGCTCAAGCAAGTTAGTTTACTTAAGATAGGGTATGTTGCTCACTTGTATAAGTCGAGTCTGTTTTCATTTATGTTCAGGCAAGTTAGTTTGCTTAA
>JAQFXN010000265.1:0-25236 GCA_034693365.1 Liacarus xylariae | reverse complement strand
GTGAGAGAGAGAGAGAGAGAGAGAGAGAGAGAGAGAGAGAGAGAGAGATTTGGCATTTGTTTGAAGTGTGTATATATCGTATATATTTGAGCCAATACTGACTCGAATACGGGTTGGGATATAAAGCTGTGCTCATTAAGTACTACACGAACTCCTTGTGCGGTACATGTTTTCAGATCTGACCCCTCATTATCTGCGAAGAGATTCATCTGTGGATCACTTGTCGACGACTGCCTTATGAATTGATTGTAAGCAATAAATTTAATTGGACTCCAGAACTAAAGAGCATTCACTACATCTCTCTTTTCTAATTTGTGGATCATTTGAGTCATCCATAAGAGAAATGATATTCTATTAAATATAATATTTTACTCTCTGTAGTAATCATTATATTTAATAAATACTTGGCTTTAATCGAATGTTTTAGACGTTTTTATCGCAAGAGATGTGTAATAAATCTTAATTTTATAGTTCATTGAATTTAAACTAAATTTTTTGGTTCGCATTCAAAGAATTATTTTTGAAACTCAATAATTAAATATTGAAAATATTCTCTATTTGTGAGCTCTTCTTACACGACATAAAAGTAAGAGTACTTGACGTACACTTGACTGCAATGCATAGTGACATAACTGGGTCTGGCATTTAAGGGGTTTCTCTCCTCTCCTTCTCTAATCAGATATTGTGCTAATATTGGAAACTTGAGCACAGCTTTTGAATTAGAAAAATAGCTCTCATTTGAACTGTTGTTAAAAAAGTGTAACTGATTTGCATTAGAAATGTTCGTTCACTTAAAAAACCAGGCATTGAATTGAATGGAGAGAGAGAGAGAGAGGTGTCGGAGAATTACATGAATTTAATTGAAAAGTGACTCATATTTCTAATTCATATCACTTGTTATTAGCGTAGAAGAGATGACAACGATTTTATTGTTGGTATTAATCCGTTTTGATTGACAAACCCCAACAAAACTCTATAGTACTGTATAGTACTCTATGTTTCAGAAGTATGTTAGAGTTATAGCTCAGTATAACTACTTTAAGCTTTTCTCTCTTATTGTTATCTATCAGTGAGCGTAAAAAGCGATGAATGAAAAAATGACAAAAAACAGTTAACAATTTATTACATTCTATAGTTTTTTATCCACTTTTACATCACTATTATTATGTAATACTGTTTCGCTTTGAATCAAAGGATATATATGTCAGATCTCTTCGAATATGTTTAGTTCTTGTGTATCAAATCTAATCAATTCAACCAAACTATGTTTGAAATTCTCATTTTAAAAACTTAATTTTGATATTTTCTAAACGAGAATAGAGTCTTGAAACAAATATCTAAAATCTATATAATATATGACTCCCTATACACTTGGTCTCTGTGCACTCCAGACACAGACACTCTAATATCTCATGCATTAACAACACTGAAGTGGTTTCCAATTTTTGTGTTCGGATACACCACTAATGGCCGGCGGCTATTAATATCTGATGATTAATGATAGCCAAATGTTTGTTATGTTATATTCGTTGTTATTATGCATAAACTCAACTCTATATATAACTTATATATCGATAGTCAAACTCGAGCTTTGCATTCATTCAAATGAGTATCCAATTTATTCAAAACTATCGGATGTCTGCCATCGAACCCCTTCTGGCGTTAACAGTAGGACCCCATAGAATGTATGTTCGAGGATATGTCGCATACAGTTATCTACTGCAGAGTCATTCATTTGCAGCCGATATGTATGTATTTGGACATCAATTTCGGATGTGATTCACCAAAACTTAATGATCGCTTTGGAAAATAGATAATGAATTTATTTTATGAAATGTAATTTGAAAATATAGTTGACATCAGTGTTTAGTCCAATACTTTCTAAAAGCGATTCAAATTTGAATGAATAATATTTTTTGTTTATTAAATTATTTTTATCTGAATATAAAAAGTTTGTATTAATCAAAATTCATTTCAATTGAGAACTAGAATAACAACAATAGAGTGAAAATGTTTAATCAGATAATAAAGAGATGACTCGAAAGTGATGTACGACTGATCTGACTTTAGATATTTGGCACCGAATATGAGTGCAGTATATGATAGACAGATAGAGTATATGAGTGCCTAATCGAGCAGATGTTGCCGACACTGAGACACTAAAACTCATTATTTTGAATACACGCGTTTGGAGTCCTATTCTGATCGACAGTTCTCTATGGCTTTTCATACGGATTGTGATGTCTGTGACTCACATACCGTGGACTGCATTCAAGTTTCACTTACTATAGACTTGCATATGAATCTATGATTTGAGGGGAATTTGATTTTCAGAATAATTTTCGTTAAAAAAATCTTTTGTTGTCAACTCTTGTTTGACTGTCACTGTCCTCGACAGTAGAGTCTGTCGCCGTTGGCCCCACTTTAGTCCGCCTCTCCATAAAACTTTGTGATTGTGTCAAATTCAAAGCACATCCCTTTTTTTTGGTTAGCGTCCCATTTATTCAATTGTATCCGAAGATAGTAGTGTCTGACAAATGCCTTATATATTATTAATTATTTATACATCAATTGTTAGCGATATTAGAAAAGCAATTGCTGTCATCAGTCATTTCAGTGTCCAATTGCTTCAAATGACAAACTCATCAAATCCTCAAATGAATAATCACTTCTAACTTGTATTAACAGCAAAAATAGATATTTTCCACAGAAAATAATAAATGATTACAATAAGTAATTTCTTAGAAAAAAATGATATAAAACAGTTTTGAATAGAAAGATTTGTTATTTGGTCTGAAAATAATAAATAAGGAAATGAGGGCTTGAATTAAATTCTATTCAATTGTAGTGCCAAGTGTTGGAAGATTTCAAAGAAATCAGGAAAGCCTTTGATTGAATGCATAGTTGAAAACAAAATGCAGACAACTTTTGATTTCTTACAAATTCCAGACATGAGTTGTGGAATAAATATTTGCATTTTCTCTAAATTTAATCTATTCTATTCACTGAGTCTTAATTGAACTTTGATTATTGTATATTCAAGTGTTGATTCAGACCTGTGTTCGCAATAAATTATGACAATTAATAAATAGACTTAAACTTATGTCTACTTTCATTCCAAAATCGACTGACTTTTCAATTAAATTATATAATATCTGCCAAATAAGCTCTAGTTTTATAACTTAGTTCTAAAACTTTTGCCCTTTTCTTTATGTAAATACTCTTCCAATTTTATATTGCATTACATTATAATGATTACAATAGTAATTAAAAAAAAAAAAAATCTTTTGAAATCAAATAAATTACATTTTTTTAAATGTGTTTTTTGAGTCATTAAATTTCAATTTTTAAAAATAGAAACACATTTGTATTTGTCTGAAAGCACTAAATAAGTAGTTTTTTAAAAATAATTTTAGTGTCGAAATCATTTATAGTTTTTATTATAGCACCAGAGCTTTCCGGTTGAAGGCCTGCACAAGTCATATATTAGGCGCCACAGACTCTCTGAAGTTTATTTCCGAAAGTCATCAAAAAAATCACGAAATCATTTAGAAATAGAGAAAAAGTATTTTACGAAATGATATGACTTTTTGATGCGTGAAATGTTTCTTTAAAATTCTCTCCAATATATTCTTTGTTGTATTACTTTTATTCTATTTCTTTTATACAAACTATTGTCTGAATTAATAATAAGTATTTTTTTCTGCAACAATAAATAAAACTAAGATAATATTTTTCTCACATATTTTCTAAATATTCTCATTTTCTGGATTAAAAGTTTATGTTAGAAAAAAATTGCAGAGATTTTCTATTTGGGTGTATATCAAAGGTATAATTACAAGAATTTTCGCAGAAATGTATTTATCATTTTAATTATGTAGAGAATGACAAAAATTATTAATTGAGAAAAATAATATTTTATATACACATAGAAAATCATTTTAAAGCAAACTATACTTTATATATAAAACAAATGATATCTTTATTAATAATTTAGATATTCTTTTCATAATTTATTATTATTGTTATTAACTTTTTTGTGTCAAAATTTGATTAATTATTTTTAATTATAGTTTTTTAGTCAAGAGTTTTCATTATCGAAATGAATTAATTAGTTAGAAGAGGGAAAAAACGAATTATAATTAATAAATCAGAAAATAAAATCTTCAATTCTTATAAATATATTGAAGGCGAGTATACATAGTCTGCTTAAGACAATTCAATTTAAGGCTTAATTTATTCTCTCTTTTATAGCATAGTATAAAAATTCAATTCTTCGCATACACTCAATCACACACTCTCTTAACATCCGGCGCTCCGAATATTGAATATTATATTAGAGTTTGTCAGCAAAAGTTATTAATACATACATGAGTTGAGTGAAGAGCAAAAAAATTCCTTTTTATTGTTTATTCAACTAAAAAATGAATCTCTCAATCAATGTTTAAAATTTACATATATTTTAATGTATTTAATGGCGACTTATTTTGCATATTAAAGCATAAATTGCGGTCCAAATCATTGAATTACAATAATAAGGCCTAATATTTAAGCTTCAAATGTAAACGAATTCCATGTATTGAATGAAACACAAATGCAAATACATTTCTCTCCTCTCCTCTCAGCCCATAATGAGCCACATTTTTATCCATATTTTCGATTTTGAAATTCTGTCACTTTTTCCCCTAAAAAATATTGATTGAAAACCAATAATTTGTATGAATGAATGAAATGAATGATTAAAATAAATAATTGACCAGATTTTACAATATTCTTGTTGTGCTTTAATTCACTTATCCATTCATTCATCCGATCATTCATTTTCATATTAAAAGTTTTGATTTTTGATGAATAGCTCTGAACAGAAAATCTGTTCGCTTTCGAAACATTGGATTGAATTATATCCTATAAAATCTAAAATATTATGTATGCAAATCATAACAATTGCAAAAGTTTTTTGTTATTTTTTCTCTCTTTTTTTGCTGTAATAAATGAAATGCTATTTTTCATTCAAATTCAAGACCTCATGTATAGCTCGTGAGTCTGAATATTCATTCAAATGACTTCTACATTTAGGTATTCACTTGAAAATTCAGCTCAATATTGATTGATTGTGACATTTACTGATGTAGTTTTTGATTATTTTCGGATAAAAGGATCAAACAATTTATTTTTTCAATAACTGTTGTCTTAATTAATTGATTGCTTAAATCTATTTAATAAACATTACTAATTGAAAATATCCTGATTTTAATATTGTTGATTTTTTTATTCAATTTTGTAGTGAACACAAAATGTAAAATATTTTTTTTACAAAAGAATTAATAATAAAATATTTAATATTAAAAAAATTATAATGAAATTTATAAATAAAATATTTTCCTTTTATTAAAGATTGAATTTTATTGGACTATGTTTTTAATCAAATATGAAAACAATTTTTCAAATATATTATTCGTTGAATATATCACTGTTTATGTAATACTGTATAACATATATGTAATATTCTTTATAAAGTTAATCACAAAAATGAAAAGAAGTTTTTATTGAATGCTTGCATTTCATTGCCTATACATTAATCCTTTGCTTTCATAAGAGCTATAAATATCGTATACTTTATATAAGAATGAAATTTTCTTTTAGAGCTTTAATATTAAAAATTTCATTCAATATATAAAAAAGTGAATCTCATTATAAATATTGTCATATTTTTGTTAAAGCGATAAATCCTGTAAATGTCGAAAAGTAAAGTGTAAGTAAGTAAAAGTAAAAGAAGTAAAAAAAAGTTATGTCTATTTTGCATGTCTTTCAACTACGAAACTGAGTCAACAAAGATAGCAAACAGAAGAGTGTGTTTTCAATATTATTTTTTCCTACTTTTTGATGCATGACTTCCATAGATTAACAGATCAAAAATTTTAAGTGTGAACTAAAGTACAGAAAATACAGAGAAAAGAAAAAAAAATAAGAAAAATTACTTGTTTTGGATAATCGTTTGACATTCATGTTATATACTCTGTCTTGTAGTTAGTATTGACAGTATTGAGTGGTGTCTTGTTTTCTGACACCAGAACTAAGTTTAAATGTTTTAAAAAAATGTATTTTTGTGTTTTGTTTTGCAAAATATGTTTCTGTAATAACGGTTTGTCCAGAAAAATACTTGTACTCAAAGTTGTACTGATATCTCATATGTATATGACATTGACATGAGTTTTGGGTTTTTCAATGTTTAGCAAAAATGTTCGGATTTCTCACTCATGCATATCGACTGTGCATTCGTTCCGTTTGTGTTCGAAACCTCTATTTTTCACAGTTATGTTGAATCCCCTCTCCTATGTAGGCCTCAAAAACACTTAACCGAAACCTATTGATGGCATATATTTAGTACTGACTCTCGTCTGAGAGAAAAGAACCGAACGGACGAACACTTTTAACTAAATAACTGGTTTCAGTTACACCACTAAAGTAGCCCTGAGAAAAAATTGGCCCCTTATTAGCACCGTTAGGATACCGACATTTAACACCTGAACATAACCTTTTTGTTACTGCGAACAGACATTCCTACGAAACGCTAATTTCTCACTCAAACCTATAATTTTAATTCTGGGCTCATCTTTAGGTCTGTGCTTAAAAACTTAAAATATTTGTTCCTCTTTTTAAAAGAGCGCCGGAAAAGATCATTAGTTTTATTGAATTATTTTCCTTCACCTGAAAAGTCAAAATGCAATTAATCATTAATAAGAATTATTATTAAGTTTTACTTTCAATTCATTAGTTATTTTCAACTCAAGACTACTATTGAAATTGATTTTTGTGTTTTGACTCTTCTATTTGTAAGTTATTTATAAAAATTTATTGTCTATTCCTTTCACTCAAATCTTGATTATTCAGCACTAAATATGTTTTGGGATTTATTTATGACATCAAAAGTTATGTATTAAAGAGAGGAAAATAAATGTTATATAATATTAGTTTTCTTTAATTCTTTCTTAACTGCGATATAAGAATTTGTGTTATATTTGATTTGAACAGAAGAACAGTCCTATTGTTGTTATGGCAAACAATAACTTATAGTCGCAAAACGTTATTATCACAAAAATTCCAATAATAACTAATATTAGAAATAAATAATACCAACAAATGAGAGAAAGAGCTATCAGTTTCAGCAAAAGCAAAGAGAAGAAGAACTCAATATTTTTTTAGCCCCCAATCAGTTTTCGCGTTCAGATCTCTCGGGACATGAGAACCACTTTAGTGGGGAATATATATTACAGAAGCCCTTTATATATAAATATACCGAACGGTTGGTTTCATATGAAGAAACACTTCTCTGACAACAAAAACAGTCAGTGTTTTTGGCGGTTTAAGTGAAGACTTGTTCACTACTATTCTAATGGCACCGCAAAACTAAATTGTTAAGAATGTTAGAATCGTATGAATGTTTCAGTTGTTGACATTGAGTGAGACATTTGCCATAAGAAGTGTAACACAGAATCGCTTCATCTGCTAATAAGTAATATAATGTAGAAAAGCAAACACTAATTGACTTTTTTCCCTTCCATTCTATCTGTGCTTTATTTGAAGTCAACAGTAGTTGTGCTCCAGTAGTCAATCTTACGATATCCCAAGTGAGACAATCCTAACTAATTAAATGAGACAACAAAATGAAACAAATAAATAAGAGACACAAATACACTGAACGCCTTGACTCTGTCTCTCACACTATTCACAGGGTTTGTGATTATCAATTGAGATCATCAATAATTACATTCAATTCTCGAAACACTATCTAATAGAACACGAATTACAGAATAAAAAATTTATCAAAAAAAAACACTTGTTATATAAGATTTATCAGATGTAAAGTGAGAGATGTGTTCCGAGAAAAATGAGTTCAATCTTATAAACAGTTTATGATTGCGATTGTGAGTAAATTATGTTTTTATATGGTTTACTTCAAAAGCACTGATAAGATCTCGACATTTCCTTTGATTCAGATCTACACTTGTATTCACTTTAAGCTCATCTTATATTTCAAAAACTGTATAATAAAACGGAAAAAACTTTTAGCCCTCAGCCCTGACTTTAGCATAAACTCCAACTTTTCCGAACAGTTAACTTCTTATAGAAATATGAGACATTGCTGGAGAGCACTCGAATGTCGTGCTCTCTTTTAAACATTCTTTACATGTCTTCTCTCTTTCGGTTTTATTTCACGCTTCAGAAGAATCTCTGCTATAGTGTGAGTAATAGACTGGATATATATACCATCGCTTGGATTCGAGATAAAAAAAATATGTCTTTTGAGCGCTAATAAAGTTAACCACACATGAAAAAAGAGAAGACCCTAACGAGACCTCTAAGATATTATACTGAGAGCACTGAACAGTCAAAGATATAATTTGTTGAATGAGATTTCTTAGAGTTTAGCCAATTGTCTGTAAAAACTTTGTGCAAAAGTGCATAAATTTGTTTTAATAGTCCACATGTGAGACAAACAAACATTTGATTGAATTTATTATGACTTGAAGTATAAAAAAAACTTCAGAATTGTATAAAAATATTACAAAACATTTGTTTAGTGTGAGTAAGAATTTCTGATTATTTTAATGGAGATTACAATATAATTGGCCATAAATTCACGGAATTGTTATAATAAAAATGTTGGTTTAGATCTCGAGTAGGGATTTGTTTTTTAGTTAGTTTTTTAATATAATAGAAACAAAGTTAGGCTTTAAGTGTCTTAAACTAATAAATACAATCTATTTATTTGATGTAACAAAACAACAACAGAAGTTGAATATCTGTTTCATTGAGTGGTTTCCTCAATGTTTTTGATTTGTTTTGCCTTTCGATGCCTTCCAACCATATTTACATCCACTGACCCAAAGTGGTTTTGTTTGTCTAATAAAAAAAGGCATCGAATCGGAGCTAAAATAGAGAATAAGTCACCGGAAACCAGAATAACACTAACGTATGGATCTGTTGGATGAGGTCTTTTGGGAATCCAATCCAAACGTTTCCCAATAAAGTCTGTGCTCTTTTGTGTCCCAAACAAAGTTCAATACATTCATACAATAGGAATAAATCCTTTGGGGGACCAGAGATGGAGAGGAGAGTAAAGAGCAGGGATGGAGGGCTTATTCAGACGTTCAACTTTAGTTACTTATCTAATTGGACCACAAAAAAAGTAATGACTTAAGATATTTTAGTGTCTCATTCAATACAAGTGCTCATCGAAATTCTGTACAGAATTGTCGCACAATTGAAATATCAGACTTCTATTCAATAAAATGAAATTACGTTTGAAATATAAAATACAATTCCATTATAATAGGGATTCTCTGCTGAAAAACATAGATTGGAATAAATATTATTTTCTATTTTTATTTTTATTCTAAACTCAAAATAAATTTTTCAATCTTTTAATTTAAATTTAATTTTATGGCTAATTATTTTCTTTAATTTAAATGCAAATTAATATATGAAGTTTAGAATAATTAAGATTTTAACACAAAAGACGCGATTAATAAAAGTAGACTTTTATTAATTTACTGTGACTTAGATTAGAAGAATATATCGATTATATTCTCTAAATTATAGCACTAATAAATCACTTGTTCTTCAAAATGTAAATTAAGTCAAACATTAATTAAAATCCTTTTACAGTATTCGCACTGAGTTTATGGTATGTGTCAATCGATGAGAAAAGGATTTTCTCTAACAAACTGTTAGAGCAATAATCAAATGAATCCAATAAATTAACTAAAATATGAATACAAGAGAATTCTTTGATTAACATATGATAAGAATTATATTTATACAATAGTTTGAGCGAATTTTACTCAAGAAATTAAGCCTAAGAAAAGAGTTGGAATAAGGCATTTGAAATTTGGTTTACAATTATAATCGATAGGATGTTAGTAAAGAGCTTTGACTATAGATGTGATGAATTGTGTTCCAAAATGTCAATCCTTTTGCACATCTCTTAACTCCCATTTCCTTTCAATCTTTCCAAACCATTAATATATTTATATATTTGCAGAATATTCTGTATATTTTTCTCTGTGCCATCAATGATGAGCTTCGATGAAGAGCTGATGCATTGAAATAAGTGAAATATTTTTTCTTATTTCTTGTATTTATCTTTTGATTCTATCATTTATCAAACGTTACTTATATTACAATATATTTCATTTTGATCATAACGTAAGACAACAGAACATTATTCTATTTCCTTCAAAACTTTATTTTTTTATGATTTGTTGCTCACCTTCTTTGAGAGCTTGTAGTCTCCATAGAAGGCAAAAGAGTAATCCAGAAATACTATATTAAGTCAACAAAACTTTCATTTTTCTCTCACTTACTCTTGCCTTCGATATCACATTTTTTATCATAAAATCAATAAATACTATTCAGCAAAAAAATTCTAGATTTATTGTGTATTCTTTCTATTCTATATGTTGTATAAAATTCAGTAAAACTTACTTCAAAAGTAAATTTTCTATTCTTTATT
Organism: Liacarus xylariae; assembly: GCA_034693365.1. Lineage (NCBI taxonomy): Eukaryota > Metazoa > Arthropoda > Arachnida > Sarcoptiformes > Liacaridae > Liacarus > Liacarus xylariae. The sequence continues at coordinate 14,720 of JAQFXN010000265.1, read as the reverse complement.
TCGTTTCCAACCGCTTCAGTAAAATCTAAAAGAAGAATAAAAAATTTATTGGAATTTTCTTCAAAATATATGCTATTATTATAAATACTAAAAGTTTTATTGAATTAAATTAAATTCAATCAAATATATTCAATGAAATAAATGACACTTTCCTAAAATAAACAAAACTCCTATTTTTTTATTACACAAACAACTAATTCATGAAAAATAAACTTTCTATTATTGAAAAGTGAAAGATTGTAAAAATATAATTAGAAAAGTAGACAAACTTTTTGGTCAAATACTAATTATAATCAGAAAAGTTTAAGCAATTATTGCTTTTGAGTTATTACGAGCTAATAATTTATAGCCGTATATAATATAAGATAAAAGTAAAGCCCATTCGAGTGCAATAATAAAACAAAAGCTTCATTAGTTTAATGCTCTCGTATTTTCGCTGATTTGCATTTTCCGCCATAATTAAAGACTTATTATTCACGAATACAATTCAATGGCACATAAAAAAAACATTATTGCATTGCATGTCCTCTATCTCTTCAGTACTGTATTTAACTCTTAAATTATATGTTTCGCTTCCGATAATAACGTACTTAAAGAATCGACAGAAAAAAAAGATACGAAAATCTTTAATTTTTCAAAATATTCTAAAATTATATTCTGTATTAATATCTATATATTGTCATAAATATTCAGTTAAATTATCTCATATTAACAAAAGTCAATGTCTGTTGGGGTGGAGTTATTCTCTTTATTAGTTGACTATTCATCATAGAATTTGACCCAAAGTGTCGCACCGGGAAAATTTATTAGAACTTATTTTTGGCATTGGGTAGTCATAGAACAGCCTAAACAGGAATAAAGAAACTTTATTGCTAGCAATGCCTTTGGGCCCATTCATATCATGATTGATGGCCATTTGGTCCAACTGTGACAAAATCATTCTGTTCTATACCACACCTTATCGTATGAATAAATCTGTGCGTTTCAGATGTTAGCCAATGAACAAAATTATTAAATGATTAGTTATATTGTGTGAGAACTAACTCATGACCGCTATTATTATTGAATTATCAATTTATATGATTACTGTATTAGACATACATCTCTTGTCTAATAATTATTTGTAAATTGAAAAAACTTATTCTTAAAAACAGTTATACTGTGTTTTGATAAATCAAGTTTTGAGCTAAAGTATGACTCGTTTCACTGATATTCTACTCTATACTCTATCGCTTATATAATAGGAGTCCTCTCTCTATCTCTATTAGAAATATAGTTGGAAATTGATTGGAGACAACGCCCAAATTCAGAGGGAAAGGTGTTCGCCAGTGGAGTACTGGACCCTAAATATAATACTTAATAATAGGTTTGGATTCGCCTCTGCTTTAGTTGAAGCAAATTATTGTAATATTAGGTTATTTTCTTAACAATATTAAAGCCATCGATGGCTCAAACGATCAATCAATTGGTGCTCTAATATCAGGCGTCCGTTCGCTCCGACACTGAACTGAACTCAACTCTGTAGTCGACTCTTGAACCACGTGTTTATGTATAACACGTGCAAAATATATTATAAATACAATACAATTAACATATGAATACAATTAATAGGCTGTTATCGCACAGAGTGATCGTTAGGACTGGTGAGGCATAAAAATCAATGGCTTTCTGTTGACTAAATCTGATTCTGTCGTCCAAATTCTCTATGACTCGCATATATGACTCATAACCAAATTTATTTACCACTACTACTACTCAAACAACAAAAAGAGAATGAATTATAGAGAAGAGTATTGTATTATTTGTTATTCTGTTATTCCGTGCGTTCATTGCGACTGACGTTTTCAAAGTCAAAGCGATTGACATTTTGGCCCAAAAAAGGCTTAATATAAAGAATGTTAGTCCAGTCCTACATCTGATCCAATTTAATTGACTAAATAAGTGAATGAACGACATGAATAGGGCTGGACTTTGTCCATCTTCTTCCACAATATGTGACTTCTCTTTGCCGATGCCATAGATTGGCATCACTTGTACTGATTATCTCAAACTGTAATTTTGTTTCTCACAGTTTATGTCCCAAAACTTCTTTTTCGCTCTTTTATCGATCGGAGAATTACTTCTGTTTTTGGTCTTAGATTTTAGGCGTTTATTCAGTTCTATTCAGTTCCACCAATTTGTAACCAAAACTGATAAATTATACATATCTTGTCGGCTCTCTATAGCACATACAGTATTGTACACTACTATCAGTGCATATACTAAGTTATACAGAACTCTCATGTGTTCGTTCACAGAATTTTTACTGATATTTAAACAGTTCTTATAATAGTGTATATAATGTATTAATAATGAATATCAGGACAGTTGGCATTTGTTTGTGAGTGAATGGCAGCAGATTTTTACTTTCTCTTTATCGCCAATACTGTAGAGAAAGTAATTCTCAAATATTTGAATAACCGGTAAATCGTGTTATGAGTAGAAGGAAAAACTCAAACTCAAGCCTATAATTATCGCTAATAACCGGTTGAGACCGATGTCTCGGAGCTCATGTCGTACCAGAACTTAATGCAAGACCAAAATAGTGGAGGGAGGGAGGGAGAGAGAGGGAGGGAGAGAGAGAGAGGGAGGGAGAGAGAGAGAGAGAGAGCTGCTGTTGTTTAGTCCCAGAATGATATCCAGGGTTGAGATGTTGGTGCCGTACGCCATATGTATTTGTTCAGGTCATGTGCATGTGTTGCAAGTGATAAATTGCAAGAGAAGTGACACAAATATTCCTTTGACAGTGTATTATATTTGTTCGCAAATAAATGATATTCTTTGAACTAAAGGTTAATTATTAGCTCTTATAGAATGTGAGGCAAAACTAGAGAAAGAATTTCACTCAATCTTTGATTAGTGACTAATATCTATATTTATATGAAATACCAAAATAATAATGCATTAACTACTAAAGTATTCAAAATTTAATTAATGTTTATTAATCGATATGAAGAGAAAATCTGTTCACAAACTAAACAAAAAATTTTAGCCAATATTTTCACTTTCATTTCAACTCTGTGTCTGTCTGTGTGTCAGCTTTGGAGAGCCGTTAGTCTAAATTATATACCAGTATTGGACTGAGTCTAACGATATAATCAATTCGACATTTCGATCGGTGCGTGTGTTTAGGGCTTCTCATCGTTTCAAATAAAACTTTTTCTCTGTTCGGCCCAACGGTATAACTAATGTCAAAATAAGACAACTTGAATGCAAAGACATACACAACAACTGGTGTATGTGTTAGGCATCACAACCAGATCTGATCGACAGAAGAGAATAGAATAAGAATAAGAGACCTCGAGTTTTATATAAATATAGCTCAATATAATAGCAATAACCATAAAATTTTATGACACGACTGGCAACTGTGCGCTTCCTATTGTTGTTGACATAACAACATTGCAATACTGTTTGGCGTTCGTCTATCAATGAGAACGAATCCAAGTTTTTGGCCAATCTTGCATTCTTGTGCAGAATCTGCATTATTGCCAAAAATAGCATTGCGTTTGCATTTGGCGTTCAATAATTTTATATTCTTTGAGTTCATTTGCCACTACTGTTCAATGGACTCAAAATGTAGGTAAAAATGTTTTATAAGATATATGAAAATCACAAATCATAAAATGCAATATAAGTTTGCGTTTGATTGTCAACCGCACAGTACTTTTGTCAGCCGATTGGCAAACATTATGTAATTATTTGTATTGCATATCATATTATATAATATTAACTAAAATTGTTGGCTTTTTATAGTGTTGGCCACGAATAGTCGTGAAAATATAGATTAACACGATTTATAATGACCCGGAATATTATATGCAGTAGATATCGAAATATTCTGGAAAAAAGAAAGATCACAAAACCTTAAAATTAGCCTTGGCTTTTTATTACAAATTCCTAAAAGAACTGGAAAATGGCCCATTGAACAAGATAAGAATCGGACATTGAATCATACCAACTCATACTAATTACATAGATTTCAATAAAGTTTCTATGAGTTGGTGTGAGTCAGTGTCAGTTATCTTTTTTCAATGGGCCATTTTCCAGCCCTGATTCCTATAGTACTTGATGATAAGTTTCATGAACAAAACATACATGTGTTCACTCTAAAGCTCTAAAAACTAATTCATATTTAAGAACCGATAATAAATATATTTGAATATCAGAGTTTTGTTAATTTTTTAGAAATTATCATTTGATTAAAATGTTAATGTTCTAAAAATAATTCACCCTTGGTGAAATGCAATGCAAGATGATTAAAAATTTTGTTTTCGGTAATTCTAATTATACAGTATTTTATATACTCTAATAGTAATAGTTTTGGAGCGGATATAATATTTGTATCCGATTTAGGTCTCTATTTAATAGTACGAAAGTTCGACTTTTAATGATAGAATAAAACACGAATTTCATGTCAATATCAATAATTATCATTCATTTTACTTATGTCTAATGTTATATACACTGTATGTTTGAAAGTATAATCAAAATATTATATAAATATATATAGAATTGAGAAAACATAATACGATATAATTCATTAAGTCTTATAAATTCTAATACATTTTATGAGATAATAAAATTTTTATTTTATTATTTGTCGGCTTATAATAAAAGAATAACAGGTTTTATACAATTTTTTGGGTTTTATAATCATTAAAATAAAACATTACATTCCATTCGCTATTTTTTATTCTCAATTCCTTAAATTTAAAGATATATTTTAGTATTCTATTCTATATTCTGTATGGAATATATCTGTCCTACAAGTGCTTCAAGTAATACATAGAAGTGATGCGGGAATCCATTAGAGAAAATATATGCAATTTAAAAGACTTTAATATTTAGTGCAATTGTATTCTTGCGTTCAGACCATTCTCTGGATCGCACATAGAGTAGACACAAATCGAATTACTGGCATAAAAGCCAAGAGAGAAGAGAATAATCAATGTTTGACTTAACAAAAGTGAGTGAAATGTTTGTCAGCTCTGAATGAAAGAATGTCTGTGCACTCAATCTATTCATTCCTAAAGAATGTAATGCAAAGAATGTATGCTTTTCTGTACACACATTGATAGTTGAGAGTGAGTTAAGAGTCAAAAGTTTTAATACTGTTCTCTTGGACTTCAATTCGTTGTCCATTTAGTTGAAAAACTCACTTAATCTCTCATTACATTACAGTTAATTAAATTTTTTCTCTTTTTCTAATGTTTTCTCATTCACTCGAATCGTAATGAGAGAAAACATTAAATTATTTTTTAGAATTTATTTTACTTTTTCTAATTAAATGAATTCAGAGCACAATATAATTATTCTGATTCTTCCTAATCCTTAACTTTTAATTTTCTCTTTTGTCAAGAAATAGAGTTAGATTTTGATTCCAACGATAGAGCATTGATAGCGTTATCTGGTGTTCACTACAATCCCAATACTAAATCTCAATTTCAATTCCGCAAATCTCCTCTTATTAGTTCTGTTCAATATATTCAATTTAAAGACACTTTAAGTTGATTAGATTTCGGTTTTCAAAATATAACCAAGGTTATATAAATGGGAGGCAATATTAAAATAAAGTTAGTATTGTAAAAGCGTGTAAATTCTCAATAAGTATTATAACTATAATGAAATTTTTATATACACTTAAGAGAAATCCTAATCGAGAATTCTGTCTGTAAGTCAGCTTATCTTACATTACAGTCCATACGAAATACATTATGCAGTAAAATCTAACCTATTCTCGCCTCTCGATTAGGATTCCTCTTAAGTGTAGTTATAGGGTGTTTTCGTTTTTGTCCGAAAACTCTAAAAAAATCAATTCAAAATTATCGTTATCTTCAATTAAACTTAATACCAACCCTTAATACCAAGAAAGTAATTAAATATACAAAAGATATTTTGATTTTATTGCCTCTTAAACTATACCAAGTTTATGAACTCATAATTTCCAATAAAACTAAATCTCAAATTTGGTTAAACTCTAATAATAAATAACAACAAAGTTTTCCAATAAGTTTTCTACTTTTATATAATATTTATATAATATACTAATATTTCTAAATTCCTTTCAAAGTTTATTTTATTAGAATAAAATGTTTATTATAACAAGACCTGTTTATATAGTTTAGAGATTTTTCAGATTTGAGCGATTCATTTGGTATAACTATATTTTCATTTGAAGCTAATTATGTAATTAATTTTAAAACAATAAAGTCTTTCGTGCGTTTAATTTAAATACTGCATAACAACAATCATTTAGATTCAATCAATTATTTATACCACCTTTAATACATTTATATTAAGTATTCTCTAAATAAATGATTGAAATTTAAGATCTAACAATCATTTAATTTTATGTCTTTCTGTCCGTTTGAAACTGACCTTTCATTCAAATTTTTATTACTAAAGGATTAAAAACTTTGAATTTAAAAGAATTTTATATTGAATTTTCTGTAAATTAGATTCATTTTTTAATTATGACTTTTAAAGGATTTTTGAAGCATTTCTGGACAATAGTCAAACAGATAGGGATTAAATCCGTTTATGTGATCGCTATTTACTTTGTTTTGGATGTTATTCTTTGGGTAATATTCTTATGCGTTTCACTCATTAAATTCAAGCGAAAGACTCATACAATCAGTACTGAAGTAAATGTCAATAAATTAGATGTGAAAAAGTTAGAAGAACTGGGAATTCATTTGAAGAAACGAAAAATAGGAACCGGTTATTACGGCTCTGTCTATAAAGCTTACCGTACGTCAAGTGTCACTCAAAAGATGGAATCGATTGTCGTTAAAGTGATTGATGTGAAGAAATACCACAACATTCTGATGGAAGTCAATGCAATCGACGAGAAGAGCCTGGATTTGGCTTTCAATGAATCGCTCAATAGTTTTAAGACAATAGAAAACGAGAGAATCGTTAAAATTGAAGTCAAATATTTCAATGAATTACAGAAATTATTTCTGTTTTCAAATACAGCGGAAATGAATTTAAATGACTTTTTATCGCAAAGAATGCCAAACGGTTTGGACGAAGAATGGGCTCGAATTTGGTTTAGACAACTGAGCGAAGCAGTCAATTGTCTGCACACCGTCTATAAGATCACTCATCAGAACATAAAACCCGAGAATATTCTTCTGTTCTCTAAAACAAATGTTTGTTTCGATTAAATATGGTTTTTGTGTTTTTATTTAATGACAAACTTTTACTTTACTTCTAAACAGAATATCAATGAAAAGATTTCATTCGATCTCAAACTGTCCGACACTGGAATCGTAGCTCTCTTTCCAAACTTTCCCAAAGTTTGTACGAAAATGAATCCGATTTGTGTTCTTTCGTCAATGGAAAGGCCGTCAAAGAACTCGACTTCTAATGATATCTACAATTTAGGACTAATTCTATTGATTTTGTTGAGAACAGACATAAATCAATTGGTATTTAATAACAAACCCTTTGGACTCTTCGCTAACTTTAATGATAGACATATCGAACAAATAGAAATCGATTCCGTAAAACAACTCCTGAAAGAAATGCTCAATCGTTTGCCACATTCCAGGCCTGACATTACTAGAGTTTTAGAGCACCGATGGCTTAACCCAAAGATAAAGTTAACCGAAATTTAAAGTAATTTTTTCAGTCATTCAATTAGATTTAAATTTGATTAAAATTTTAAAAAATATATAGAAAATTGTAAATTATATTAAATTTTTTATGGCATTCATTATTCTTATTAGATCTTAAATTTCAATCATTTATTTAAAGAATACTTAATTTAAATGTATTAAAGATGTTATAAATACTTGATAACACAAATAATTCAAAATTCATTATTCTTATTGTAATATCTGTTTTTTAAACTACTGTAACAATTAGTAAATTAATCTATCCTTTGGTATCATTATATTTGTGTTTAAATGAAACTTGGTTACTACTGACTATTAATTTTAACATTAAAAATAGGAATACCCAAGAGGGGTCAAGTATAGCCAAAATATCCCCTTGACTTTTTACCCCACTGGCAAAAAATTTTGTTTTTACCCTTTGAATTTTAGCTATACACCCCTGACATTTTAAGGAGATTCTCAAAAAATACAAGGGAATACCTATACCCTCGTGACTTTTATGTCTTTGAGCATCGCTAGTTAAAAATGTCTATAAAAATTGACCCTATGGCCACAAAAAGGAAAAGTAGCATTTAAGTAAAGAAAAAATAAATTGATTTTATTGTTAATAATTGATAAAAGAAATATTTTTGTTTAATTTAAAAAACTTAACAAAAAAAACTGCTTTATATTATTTATATTTTAATAGTTTGTGAATAAAATATTAATTTTTCACACTTTATTATTTTTTACAAAACGACTGAAGTCTGGTTCGGGTTTAGTGTTGGCACTGGTATTGGCTTCACTATCATTGGAGAAGGGGTTATAAACATGTTGTCCATTAACATCACTTAATTGTCTGGTGTTGTTTTCACTCCTATTCCTTCCCTCATGTCTTTCAAATTTGACAATTTTAATCATTCCAATGCCAATCGTGCCAATGCCCAGCACTATATATATAGTTCCCAATATGTAACTTGCTAAATTCAGAAAAGCCAGAGCAGCACTGCTTAACCAAATAAGTCCACCGGCAATGATATGCCAACCGCGAAGTGAAATTGCCATTTGGTTTACAGTTAGTCCAAACACTAAGATCTCATTATATTTTTAATAATTTTAATTTAATTATAACTTTGAATCACAATTGTTGAATAATTTAACGCCCAATAAATAAATGATTCATTAATTTCTATTATATTAACTAAAAGTCATGTTTTTGTTATATTCAATTGATAGTAACACTGGTTTCCATCGTTTTTATCAATGATATAATATTAGTTATAGTAATATAACTTTTACAGTGGATATACAGTACAACTTCTACTACTTTCAACTATTTATTATCAATTTCTGTAATAATCTTGTTTTTAAAATTCTTTAGTAAAATAAAGTTAGAAAAAGTAATTAATATCATAAATAAATATATAATTTGTAAAAATAAATCAAAAGTTTTTTTTAATCGCAGCTTTGTTGTCTTTTTTTGATACACACTTTAATTTAATACCAAATATACAAAAACCATATTTCTATAATAAAGTGTTTTATATACAGAACATATTTTATGTGTACATTAATTCAATATTTTCAGTATTGGAATATTTAATCTGTTATAGAATTAATTTCCTAGTTTAATAATTGAATTGAGCCATAGCTAGCGCGGAGGCACTATGAATGTTGACTCCTGGTCCACTTTAATGAAGTCGATCATTTGTCTGTTATCCAAATCAATGATAACAACTTTTCTCAACTCAAGCCACAGACGTATTATTCCAACAATTATGGCAATAACTCCTAATCCAATAAAGATAGCGCCTAACGTGTAATGTTTGAATACGAACCATAGAGATGAGCATAGGAGCCAAAAGAGGCCAAATAGTATAATCCTAACCCCACCGATTTCCATTGGTGAACAATAACTTTGGTGAATAATGGTTTGGTTATTTTGGTTTTTAGACAAGAGTTTAGACAATGTTTCCAATGACTATTACAATGAATAGAAGGTAAAAATAATTTTTTCATTTTGATTAGAGATAATGATTTTGTTAGAAGAATATAATCAATATATTTACAAATTTATTCTGATTTCTGTATTCTTTTGTTATGTTTCAAAAATATAACAATAGGTAAGAGATTATTTGCTAAATCTATGAATCATATTATTGGAGATACAATATTGTTTAGTAAAAGACCATTTATAACGTAATGTGCCTTGGTGTTAATTCGAAGTCGGCATTTCACATCAATTGAAACCATCTCTAGCACTTCACAAAACATAATCCAACCAAAAATCTTAGAAAATACGAATATAAAAAGGAGTAGTGTTGAATTTCCTTTTTATTAATTTATTTCAAGTTATCAATTCTAACAATTTATAAATTATAATTTTGAAAGTTTACATAAAACATAAAAATTAGACGTGACACATGTTTGGGTTAATATGCCCTGATTATTTACGACAGCAAATATATCTTTGATCTATACAACGCGCATAACTCTAAGCTTTCCAGAATTGAAAATTTCATGATAATCGATAAAGTAGCTTGGTTGTACAGATAAAGAAATTCTTCTTCCATCACAAGTGTTCGAATCTTCGACTTTTATCTAACAATAGTATTCAAAATGACTTATATAGCGGTGAGAATTCAGTTAGGGATGGCCCATGGGGGAATAACCAATTAAATTACTTCATTTTTAATTAAATTTTATAATAATTTGACCAGTCCAAAATACATCCATTATACTACCCTGTGATTTGAGGTTCTTATCAACACCCTATACCCTCTGATTTAAGGTCTTTGGCCAACTCTAGTCTTTATACTTTACATCAGTAATATGGAAAAGAGCCGATGGATTCTATTGAGTTTTTAGAAGTTTATTTGACTCAAGTTTAAACATATCACAGATCTACCGGCTGTTTGCCATATGACTGCTCTACATCAAATATTATATTATGGCTCATATTCATGCTTTGGGCTTCAATCCCCTGTACAAAGAATGAAAGTACAACCAAGTTTCGATGTTTGTACAGGTGATTGATGCCCAAGGTTTGCAAGAATATTAACCGTAATATTAGGTGTAAAAAAATAAATACATTTTGAACATTAACATTAATTTTAAACCAGGCATTTTTTGATAACTCAAATATTTATAACAAAAGTTAAAAATTAATTAAAATAAAAATTTTAATCAACAAAATAGTGCATAAAATCAATTAACGAAATAAGTAAATCTGTTTTAATAGTTTAATAAAAACATAGTTCAAAAAATTACAATATTTGCACACATTTTATAACAGAATATTATAAAAATACAGAATATCTTCAAAAGTTAATAATTAATTTTTATAAGTAATTAGAAATTAAATTACAAAAATAGACAATTAAAACAAAACAAAGTAATTATTAACTTAAACTATCAGCCATTCTATGGAACAGATATAGTGACGACATGTGAAGTTTGTGTAGTAGTCTGTGATTGAGTCTGATGTGGATAAGTAGGTATCCTTTCGTAATAATACCACTTATATAAGGCTACGGCCAGTGCTGTCAACGCCAACAGTAAGAATATAACGCCCGCAGCTGTGGAACCGATGAAACTAAGACTAGAGATGAGTAATAAGACGAAAGAGACGACACCGATATGCCAGGCCCTGACCCTCTCGTACCACATGTTTCTAATCCAATCCATTTAGTGGTCAAACAAACACTTTGTTATATACTATAGATAGAGATCTTTAATATGATATTAATCGCTAATAAACGCCCAAATGTTTGAATTGTTATTTATATTAATATAGTTTGTGTAGAATTTTGATCGAATTATAGCTGCGATTAATAAAAATTTTAGTTCTGATGTCTTGGAAACCGAATAATATAAATGTTTGATTAGATAATTGAATCACTCGATGAAATATAAGTTCAATTATAGTTACACTTTTAAAGTGTAATTAAGTGAATAAATAGGTATATATTTATTCTCTATTTGAACGATATGTTTGCAATTAATTTATGTAATTTTGTGAACGTATTTCAAAAATTCACACATTATATGATTCACCACTGAATTGTTGAGTTAATTAAGAATTTATTGAAACAGATGGTTATCTATTAAAACAAACCTTTACTGTGGGGTATATAAGGCTTAGTTTAACGTCAATAAAATTTTTATACAAAATAAATTTCATTGAATTATTTGTTAAATGTTATTTAAGAATAACTCAAAGTTTATTTCAAGACATACATGATTTTATAGACGTATACCTATTAATAATCTATACCTGTAAAGGAAAAGAGGGATTGATATACTGTAATATCAAAACTGCTTAATCAGTATTCATTGCTTACATTCACGATGACTACAAATAAAATTATTCTAAAAAAATCAGAATGTTTAGTAAAGATGGGCAAAGGTAAGTATGTCAGAGTAAGGTTTTGCCCAAAGTTTAAGGGTATTTGTCTGTAGACACAGTTATATTTATTTTCTGAGTGGATATTCTGGGTTGTTATCCCTCCGTGATATTTAGGTAGATGATTTTGAAAACAATTCTATAACAAAAGATTTTACTCGAGTCTAAAGTTTAAGAAAATTATCTTTTTTTATTAAATTTGATTAAACTTTAAAAATAAAGAATCATGATAACAAAAGAAGTTATTTAATATATTGTGATAATTCAAATGATAAATGCATTCAAATAAATCTAAAAAAATTATTTATTACATTAAAATATATAAAAAAAAGTCTAAAATAGATTTAAATACAATTATCGTTCATATTTCCAATATTTGAAAACAGCACCAAAAATAATGGCCAAACAGATTATTAAGAATATAATCCCTGCGACAATAGCATTAGTAACGAATAATATAATCGTAATAAGAAGTAATATAACTCCAGCGATCAGTATATGCCAGGCCCTCACACTCTCCAACATTTTGTTCAGTTCTTCACTTAAATTTCAGTTTTCAGACTTAAATAAAATTTCAGATAAACTTAATTCAGAACAAAGACTTCTATATATTTTGTTGACTTTTCGCTAATCAAAAATTACTGAATATTATTGCGTTTGTATTTGGAAAAATGTCTTTTTCTCAATTGAGAAATTGATAAAACAAAGTATATAAGCAACTAATCCTATGGCAACTATTTATTTTTCTCTTTCAAAATTAACTGCAATTTGTGAACACTTGAGTTATATTTCTCATAACAACTTTCATCAGTTAAATATAATCATTTTATATATATAAATGTTTTTTATATTTAGTTCTTATTTTTAGCTGATTTTTAAAATTACCAAATGTTAGTTGTTAGTTAAGCATGAAATTTTTACCAAAATAATTAGTACCAATAAATGTTAAAATTGAGCAGAAATATTAGGAAATAATTTTCCGAATTATTGCCCCTTTGACTTTTATTAGACTGCTGTGTTAAATTATAATAGTATTTTGAATTATTTTGTAGTACAGGTATGATCTTCTAAATTTTAAATAGTGTTGATTTCAAGTGATAATCAGGGATGTCGAAGGATGGTCTAGCCCGGAATACCCCCTAGCGTTTTTGTCAGATACCCTTATAGGATCTCCACGAGGATCTCTCTTGTTCTAGAAAACCATAAATATACTTATTCTGGGAATTAAAAACACTCTTATTACATATTATGGGCAAAAAATGACTTTTTTTGAAAAACCCTCCTCAAAACCATTAGCAAAATTGGCAAAATTATTATCCTATAGATCGACATGTCTTTCAGTAAACCTTAATTTATTATATAGTAGTTATCTTAAGAAATGCTCTGATAATTACTATTCATTTCTATTAACAATAAAATGTTTAATAAAAAATAGTATTTCAATTAGAAAAACGTTGATGAATTCAGACAGGTTGCACTCCTCTTGCAAATTAAAAATACCATGACTGTATTTTAAATCAGTATAATAAACATATTGCTTTAATTACATTTAATTTACTTTTTTTAATTACTAGAGGAGATTTTACTAGAAAATAACTAACTTGTAAGAAGAAAATAAAGTTGATCTACTTCATTATCAATAATTTATGTAAATTAAAATTTGTTTCACTAATTTTTTAGCGATAATTAGAGCTCAAAAATATCGGAGTAAAAACCTATCAAATCCTTCGGGAATCGGAAGTTAAAAATGGCTTAAATCGTGAACAGAAATACATTCATTGCATTATTTATTGAATATTTTTTGAAATTTTCTCTAGATTTGGTTAAATATTGCTAAATTCATACAACCAAAAACATAATTCTGTTAAATTATAATAAATTGTTATTTTTAATAAAATTCTTCAACAATTTGACTTCTGCAAACTACCCCTTCTTGGACCACCCCTTACCACATTAGCTAAACTAGGCAAAATTTTCAATTTGGACCTCTCCTCTGCTTTAGCCTAAAAATATACCCTCTGTTGTCTAAGACCTGCACGTCAGAAGTTTTTAGTCTTTGTTTTGCAAAACCTCCTATTATTATCAGTTATTTAATCACTTAATCTAATATTATCTTCGATCACATAATTTTTTATTTGAATTCACTAATCTTGTCATCGATTCAATCATTTGTAATTTTATTTTAAAATTAATGATTTTATTAGGGTTTTCAAACTTTTTATTGATTTATTTTCTGGATCATTTACTATTTTAATAAAAATCTCAGTTGAAAATAATTTTTAATAAAAAACATTGCTTAACCAGGTATTTGCCATGTTATTATCGGATCAGATGGAAAAGTCAAATCGGAAATACAAATACTAAATCTGGAATATTAGGGAACAACTTTTCATATTGGAAATATCGGGAAAATAACACCCTGTTGTTTTAAGTCTATAACAACCCATAAAAGACCATCACAGTACTTTGAAAAATGTTTTCATAATTTGATGAAATTTTAATCATTATTACACCACTCTATATGGTGAATAAATATACAAAATTATATTTCTAAGTAATGTAGCTTTCAAGAAATTAACAATTAAAAGTTTGTTACATTTGTATTAAAAATAATAAATTTTATATGATTTTTGATGAACTTATTCAAATGTGGATGCAATTGTTGAAATGTC
>JAQFXN010000264.1:0-25271 GCA_034693365.1 Liacarus xylariae | reverse complement strand
ATCAGTTGGTTCTTTGAATCAGTATACTATTTTTGTAAAGATGTAATTTTTAAAAATAGGTAATGTACGAAATATTTTAAAGCTAAAACTTAAAACAACAAGATACCATAAATTTCTAAGGTACATTTCGTAGCTCTATTATCCATTATAATTTCCAACAATTTTTACACCTTTAACATATTTTGTCTTTATTCTGAAATCTTTAAAATAGTCTTCGAGTTTTGAAATCAATTAATAACAGCAGGCTAATTTTGTAAATAATAAAAACTACCATAATTATTATAAGAAAATGTTAAGGGGAAACTATACTTTTTTAGAATTTAACTTTTCTAGTGTTTTGTTTTGGATAAATTCAATAATCACGATTGAAATTTATTTACCTAAACCACAAACCATGATGCTGCTGTTGACCTCTTTATAATTGAATATCATGAAGTAGGTGAAAATCTGAAGTCCTACCTGATCATTACACGCGGCATATATTGAATAAACTTTCTTCAGATCATTTGTTATGCAATAAGAAATGTCAAAAAATTGAACAATTTTCACACTAAAATGCAAATTTTTCAATTATTTTGAAGATCTCCAGAATAAATACTAGATATATCAGATGGGTAAATTTTGTATCTAGCTTATGGTTAATTGGGTTGAAAAATGCATATTAGAAACTGGTATTGTTCTATGTCTAGCTTTAAAATATTTCGTACACTATTTATTGACACCAAAGATTAAAGATGAGAATAAATTAAAAAGACAATATCCACAATAAAATACTGTTGTTGGGAAAGACTTATAAATAAATTACCAGTATATTTTACAAATTATTATCTGAACTTCATATTTGCACATTTTGAATACAAACGTGTAAGATGAGATACTCGAGTAAATATTAAGTTTATAGTGTTTCTCATACAATATCACAATAATGTTAAATAATAGAAACATTTAATTTCTAGACAAATGCAAAAGAATGTAAAATTTTAAAGGAGCTATAATGATATATACAAATTCAATTTAACCAGAAATATTATAAAATATATATCGATTGAATGTTTGAGTACTTTTTGAATTAGCAAGGAGTAATAAGTTTGTACATCACGTGTATATCTGACTAAATATAACTTATTTTTCCAGTAGATGTACTCCTATTATATAATTGTTTGTTAAACCTATGATAGCCAATAGATTACTGGACTTATATTCCAGTGAACGGTATATATAAAAAAGATTTATTCAATAATATATGCTCTGAATGTGACCAACGAATGCGCGAAACGATAGGCATTGGAAACGAATAAAATGGGAAAAAAGTAGAATATTCTATAAGAGTAACTGTTGTCTCCCTTATAAACGAGGAATGGTATCGACTCTGGAAAATATCGATCTGGAGTTCCAAATATTCATTTCTCTATCACTTCTCTCTCTCTCAGCACACATAAGGCGTTGGTTATATGTATTCTGTTCTCTAGTTTTTCTGTGCAGTTGTGCTCTTGTATTGTACTCTAACACTAGTGTTTGGCCATTAATGTTATGATGGAATCCATGGTCTTATAGCTTATGATCGTATATATCACTGCAATGCTCTAACTCTTACTTTATTCCAGTTTCTGCTCTAAAATAGACAACATAGAGCACTGGTATATACGGTATATTTGTTTATGTGAAATAAACATTACGATAGCGTCAAAAGAATATAAGCGAACTGAAAGGAAAAACACATACAATTTAATCCCTTATTCTCCAAGAATTCTATTAATTTTTCAACTCATCTCCAGTTATCAAACGAATAGATAAGACATTAATAGAAAAACAAAATGAGACACAATTTGATTGCATTTATAACACTATTGGTGTTAAGCATCTTAATTGATTCAATACAATCAAAGGTAAAGAAGAATTTTTTAATCTCTCTTGTTTATTGTTATTTTCAATTATATTCTCTGATTTCTTTTCCTATTTTTGTTGTTGTTGTCTAATTTTATTACTTAAACGTCAAGAAATTGTTTTGTTTGATTCAGTTGTTTAATTGAAAAGTGAAGCCAATCTGCTTTCAATTAAAATATCATTTTCATTAGTGACTACTTCTCTAACTGTAAATAGTCATTGAAATGAATGACTCACTTCTCTGTACTACACATGCAATGGGTATATCTCTTGAAAATTTATGTTTTTTCCATAGATTCAGATTACGGTTCGTTTAATGTAATTATTTTTTTTATTTAATTAAATTTAATTATTCCTCTTTTCATGGTATCAGATCATAGGAAAGGAACAAAAACTACTTTATATTAATATAAAATATAGTTTTAATAAAACATTTCTATTTATGAGATTTATTAAGAATATTAAGAATTTTACTTTCATTTATCGATTTATAATATTTTTCTTTCTTTGACTGAATTTTGAATTATAAATATATATTATTTTTTGTTAATCACAGCATCACCACAAGTACTCCTGTCCGGTGCTCCAGAAATGTCCGGTCCATAAGCATAAAGTTTGTGGCAGTGATGGCAAACTTTACGATTCCAGATGTCATTTAAGGTAAGAGATAATGTCTTATTAGGTCTTCTAATACAGGAAACGCTATATTTATTACATAAAATTGAATCCTTTTTGGATTTATCTTTGGATATAAATAAAACTGTTGTCCAAGTTTTGCCATTAATATTGAACTTATTTACAAATTTGAAACCCTATAGTGTTTTTGAAGCATATGATGTGAATATTTTTCAAATCATTCTCAAATTCAATGATTGTCTATTTAATAGATATTAGGATATAATGTTCTAAACATTATTTCGATATTGAGTTTAGTATCTGTGCTTAAAAAAATAAAATTCATTCCAAAAGCCTATGAAATATAAGTCTCGTTTTTATTACTGAAATTTGAAAGCTCCATATATTCTGAATCATTGGGTAGGTTTGAGACTTTGACAAAACAAATTATATCATAAATCAATTGTTTATAATGTGAAGTCGTTTACTGTAGAGTAATCGAGTACTGATGACTGATAATCTTTAAGTTCTGGAATAAAGTCCAAAAGTAATGCCTAATTCGTTGATTGCATTAAGCATTCAATTCACAAAAAGTCTAATCTAAATAAGAAAATTCAATCAAACTATAAGTGAGAGAAAAAATAGTTTTAGCAAACATTTCAAACACACATTAATTAGATATAAGTATTTGATGGATGTATTGCCCTGAAGTGTCTACCATTGCCTACCAGTGCAATGATGTTTCGCATATTGTGCTACAATTTCTGTTATTGACGTTTACAAACTATAAGCCTCTCATATAATGTAACCCAAACTGTAAGAGTTCGTGAGGCCATCACTAAAGTCTCTCCCAATGCTCACAACACATACAAACTATTGCCAAACGAAACATAAAAATCGACAAAAATTTGTCTCAAGAGATGTTAAAGAAAAACATTGCGATTAAGTTTGTAATAGTCATCAGAAATAAAGCTGAAAGAGAGCTGCAATAGAGCGCGAATATAGAAAATCCTACTTTTCCTCCCAATCTTTTACAAACATTTCTTACGGCGAATGTGTTTTTGAGTGTCACTTAATTTTTATGTCCTCTGCTCTCTGTCTCTCTCTCTGTCGCAGGAAAATCGCGTGTATGACAGACAATAGCCTAAGAGCTGCACATCCAGACCAGTGCACCAAAGATGACGACGAAGACGACGACACAGATAACAGTCAATCAATAGATGACAACAACAAGAATAAAGAGAGTGGAGAAGAATGTAAACCAAAACAATATGATTTGATGAAACAACAACTACTCCTCAAAAGTATGTCTTCTCTACTCTTAAATCTCTTCCCTTTAAAACACAATTTTAGACTATAATAGACTTCAATCAAAAACGAATAAAAGAGTGGATTCTATAAAAGCAAAGTAAACCTAAATTGTATCCAAAAAACTACTCAAACATTAAACAAATATGAGTTTTATTCTCAAAAGTTAATCCATAGAAATGTAATGAAAAAAATAGTCTAAGGCCTGACTTCTCCACTGTTTACTCAATGCACTCAATTGTTTTACCACACATTAGACCACTCTATCCTCTCCAGTGCCTAACCTCAAGTTGTTGGCCAACTCTGTTCACTCCATGTATGAGGAACTATGAGATGACAGAATGACTTATTATTACTTATTTTCAGACCATATTCTTCAATTCCACTCCAATATTCGCTATTTTTTCTTCTCCGTTCCCTTTTCTATCTCTATATCGATCTGTAGTACAACTTCTTATGAATCGTTATTGTGAACACATTATTAAGTAAGAAATCGATTCACAATAAGTTTGAAGTTCACTATAAAATGGAATAAAATCTGTGCCCAACAGGGAATCAATAGAAAGATTTTTATTTTAATAATAACTTATTTTATATATAAGAAAAAAGTAAATTGGAATACATTAGAGATTAATATAAGAATATTTGGAGATATTCTTAATAAGAATGGAGTTTTAGTATAAGAATGTTTGAAAATATCTATTTATTTAATAATGAAAATTTTGCAGTCATTGTACTAAAGAAGCGAATAATTGCATAGCATTTGCATAATTTATTCATCATATCTGGAACAGGAGTACAGCTTATCTTATTCAATAACAACTTATGTATTCATAAAAAATATATAAAATAAAAATCTGTGCGAATATAATAAACTCATAGTTCATTTCCCACTCCAGAATAAAACAGTTACAGGTATACAGTTATCTGTTCTTTATTGTCATTAAATACGAAAAATCTTGAGTTTGTCTTAAGGGGTTTGTCTGTATAATAATGCCTATCAATAGATGGATAGCGTGAACAGAACAGTGTCTTCTTGTTTGAATCACAGCAGGAAATGCTGTTATAGTATTAAATTGAAAGACTTTTTGATATCACATAAACAAGAACTAGTAGTTGAAGAATAAGAAGAGTTTGCTTTTAAGAATACGTTTTGCTTTTGATTTTTTCTCTTTCCTTTATTTGAGAGCAATTTCTTCTTCAGATATATATCTTATATTTGCTTTTGTTGCTCTCAACCAATGGAATAAAAACAGCCAACGATTTATCGCTTCTGTTTACACATCTGGATGAGGACGGGGATGGAGAGATCAAC
This sequence comes from Liacarus xylariae, assembly GCA_034693365.1. Classification (NCBI taxonomy): domain Eukaryota; kingdom Metazoa; phylum Arthropoda; class Arachnida; order Sarcoptiformes; family Liacaridae; genus Liacarus; species Liacarus xylariae. The sequence goes on along the minus strand of JAQFXN010000264.1, from coordinate 20,149 downwards.
ATTAATGAATTATGGAAACATTCAAACGTATATAAGGTTTGTTTGTGCAAACAATACCCTTTGATAAGAATGAAAAAAAAACTTTTTTTCCCTATCTTTTCTTCAAATATTTACTGCAATGTCTTATATATCATAAATTTATATGAATATAATATCCAATTCTCTCTCAAATTCTCACAAAAATTCTATGTTATTATTCTATATTGTTTGAGCTTTTATTTTTGTCGAAACTTGTTATCAAAAAATTTATTCAGGAATTTCTCAGCAAAATTTCTAAGATTTCTTGTCTTTTTTATACATTTTGATGACAGCCCGAGGATTCCGTTTGTCTTCTGACAGACTTACTGTTACACGAAGACACCAATCACGACGAGAATCTGGACTTTTCTGAATTTCAAACAGCTTTTAACAAACTCTATAGTGAGTACAGTATATAATATTATAGAATATTCTATCGATTTTTATGTCCGAATTTATTAAATACTATAATTAGTTGTTATGAAAAATTCCGTTATCATTGAATAACATAATTATTTCGACATTCCTTTTCCATTATTCTTGTTTTGTATTTGTTTTCATAATTAAATTAATTATTTGCTTTGCTTTGAATATCAAGTGTTGAGAAAATGATATGTGATTTTAAATTATAATTCATATTATATGCAAATACTTAATACACAACTAATTATTAATTATCTCTGACTTATTGTTTGTCTGCATTTCATTTGAATGAATATTTACTGTTTATATTTATATTAGAAGTTCTTGATATCTTGATACACCTTGATATCTAATTTAGAACTTAAAGGAAAAACTAATTATGATATTATATTCAATTCAAATATTATCTAAAGTAATCCTAGAATACAATAATTGCATTTTATTTAGGGTTTGAACAATCGGTAAAACACTTAATAAGTTTTAAAAATTAGTCCCAAAGTTATAATAAAAACGATTTGTTGAACAATATTTTCTAAAATATTATATTAGGCGTAACAATGGTTACATTAGACCAGGCTTTGGCCATCAACACAGTCCAGGCACACATCGGAGACAATGTTGAGATCAGGTGCGATATAGGGGGCGAACCACAACCGCCGGCTATCAAGTGGTCGCGATTTAACGTCGATTTATCAAATGTCAACATTCCTAATATGAGAGTAAGTTTTGTGTTTCGCTAGACTTTTATTTATTTTGAATATAAATTGTGAAATCATTTCTCTATTTTAAACTTCTTTTGATTCAAAACACTTTTATGTCCTTTTATTTATACTAAGATTTATATTTAAATCTTATTTTTATTTCTATGGCTTCACAAAGGTCTTCAGCGATGGTTCTCTTTATTTAACAAATGTGCAACTATCATTTTCGGGCAACTATACCTGCCAGGCCATCAATAATCCTATTGTAAAACAAGTCCATATTCTGCATACAATTGGTTTGTATATGAATGAACGAAATTCCAGTATAACATTAAGACATAATATAAATTTTATTAAATGGTTTCGGATTAAATTACATTTTACTTGCACTTAAAGTTTCAAATAAATATAAAAATAAATGTTTTCAATCAATGAACTTGCTTTAAAAAAATAACATAGGCAGGTTTTTATTGATTTTAAGAATATTAACTTTTAATAGTTTTAACCATAATTTGAACAATATAAGTTCTGATTGTCAAGTTTTGGCTTTATTAACCTGGGCAACTATTTGAATTCAGGATCTGTTTAGATTTAGTACTAACTATATTCATAACTTGATCTTAAGTGAAATTTCAAATTAATATAACATTAATAATGATGAGAAGGTTTGCACTGAACAAGAAATAAATTTAAAACAATAAATGAGTAAAAATAAAAAAATTAATATACAGAAGGAACTGACATTTTGTTTAAAAAGACAGCTTTTCATTGAAAGAAAAGAATAAGATTTTTAATTTCCGGTAGTTTTTATTAAATGAAAAACTTGTCTTTCAAATAAAAACTATTGTGTTTAAAATAGAAACTGCCATATAAATGGTACTGTCATTATTGTATCATTAAATGTCTATATTTGATCTAATTGGACCTCAATTTCTTATAGACTGTACAATAGTTGTGGTCCCATTATTTAGTACTTTCTAGCTTAAACCAACAATTTTGCTTCTCTGTGTTCTGTCCATTCATTACAGTTCTTTTGTAGTATTTGATACTTATTTATATAACCTGGTCCTTTCTAATATGGACATATGTCTATATATTTCATATTTTAATTAGCATAATACATTATCCTATTTAGGAAACAACACTCTTTATGTCTTACAATTTGCATAAAAGTTATTACAAAATCGCATAATAAATTGTTTCAATATATACTATAATTTAATAATAAATATACAATGCATTCCATACACAATATATTATTCAATTAGAAACGATTCGTTCTATAATTCTGTACTCTATTAATAGGCTCTTAATATTATATTACTCTCAAGTCTTCATATATTATAACAGAATCTAATATAATATAATCAATCAATTAATGAATAGATTTTCGGATATCAAGTGTTGTATTTGTTGTAAACATAAATCAATTAATGAGTGCATGTATTGTATAAAAGTATTGATTCTTATTAAAGTCACCATAACTTATAGTTTTGATTTGCTATAAGTTTTACTCCAATGTATAAAATATGCGAACATTAATGAAACATAACATAACAAATCATTGAATACATTACAGTTCCACCACTGGTTGAGGTATCGCCGCGTTTTCAATGGGAACCAATAGGAGGTATGGCCACAATGGAGTGCAGATATGAGACATTCGAAGACCAGACAACAATTGAATGGTTCAAAAACGACGAACTATTGCTAAGCAATCAAAGGACAACTATTATGAATAATGCGACCCGAGTTCAGATCGGCCAACTCGAGCGCACAGACACCGGTGCCTATTCCTGCCGAGTGTCGGACAAACAGGACTCAGCCTTCGGACAGGACGTGTCGTCACTACTAATCCAAGACGAAGCAGTGGCCATGTCTTCGGGTGACAGCAGTTCCAGAGAGCGGTTGTGGATATTTCACGGCAACGGAGTCTCCATCTATTCGGGCGGTTGTGATGGACTGTTGCATGAGTTGGACGGCAGAGATGTTATACCCCAAAGTGGTCTAACTCTGTGCGGCGGAACTGATTCAGAACAGCACGTCATCTGCGAATGGAGTGATAACGCGATTACAGCCAATTCCAAGATATATATCGGACAACCGAACCTCAACCGGATTGTCGTCTTTCATACGGTTCAGTTGAATGTGGTTCAGCTCATTGCCACTGATCCTCAACCCAAACATATTTGGTCCGTTCAGAACGGTATGGATGAACACCAGATTTGGGTTCTGTGCAATGGAAACCCGCCCGCAATGAAAGACAGCACCGGCGGAAAGAGTTCTGACGACTCGTTCGGTGACTTCGAAGAACGCAAACAATCGGATACTCTTGAGTTCGAGTGGAACTATCCGTCACAACAACAACAACACTATAATCGCAAAACAATTCAAGTCATACGACTGTCCGCTAACGTTCATCAGCCAAATGTCATTCATTTGCAACCAATCGATGGCCACTTCGATCTGGTCTACGATCTATTCATACCTTCCTATAGTCCGCAACGATTGCATCAAAAACACGGAATAACTAATCGGTAAGTAATCTGTTTTTGAAATTTAAATTCTGTAAAATAGAAAAGTTATTAATGAAAGACATTATTAATACTTAATTATCAGTAATAGGAATATGAGATCAAAGGTTTCGTTTTTTTTGAGTAATTAGTAATACTGTAATAGATTTTAAACATAAACATCGGATTTAATAAATAAATTGAATGATATGTGAAAATATTAAATTCACTTACAGTTCATGTCTTAATGTTATCCTCTTACTATTTGTTTTTGTCGTAAGTTGTTTTTAGATAAAATTGAATGAATGCTAATATAGTGTAAAATATATTGCAATAGAAAATAAAAAGAAAATGATAACAATTCTTAAAAAGTGAATAATTTAGTCCATAAAATATCTAAGACTTGTCATAAAATATACAATATTCTCAAACACATTTCATAACTCTTCACTTCTCTTATCTTAAATGACTTGCAGATCAAAAATGAAGATATAATATATTTAGAGTATTTCGGATTCGGGCAATGCCCGGAAACCCCTATTTTGCCCGTCGAATTTCAAAAAATGGTTCCGGGCAGATGTAACATTTATCCGATTTTGTACGGGAACTCGATTAAAAGTTGTTTAGATAATGCAATTATTATGAATTTTAATCAATGCTTTTATTATGAAATGCATACCTATTGTGAACAGTTATTATTACTTGAAAAAATAATTAAACTACCAGTACATATATTAAGCTATTATTCTTTATTCTGATATATTTTATCATTTAATTCAGTTCGAAAATAGAATTCAGTTTACTAGGGATGTGCAATGTGGGCATAGCTAATATACCCCCTTATCCGAAAAATTACCAAACTTTCATCATCTCTGACGAAGACAAAACAAGGAATTTTAAATTAATGTTATGTTAAATTCTTAAAGAATACATCATATTTTGCTTGAATTCTGTCAAATTCTGTTAGAATCTTGCAGAATTACTCGAAATTCTGTTAAATTATTTCATTTTAAATTAAATTCTATAAGAATTTGACGATTGAAAAATACACCTGCCCGGAAATGCTGCCGAATTTACTTTATTTACACAAATTTTTCGGTCTGCCCGAAACTGCCTGCCGATTCTTAAAATTTCATCTGCCCGAATCCGAAATACACTAAATATTTTTTATTTATATCATTTGATTTTCACATTTAGTAGTCAACTCATCAATCAATTAATTTCAATCTATAAAAAATTAGCACTTTTTTTGATACTTAATTCAAAACCAAATTATTGTCTTATCATTGAAGCGAAAAGAAGAATCTATTTTGACCTCATTTTATAAATTAAAACAACAAATCGATAGTAAATTCATTTATCAAAAACAATGACAAAGTTTTTTTACCAAAATTTTAACGACTATTTTGAGTGAATTAATTGAGTAACTCTTGAATTATTCATAGCATTCACTCTATTAATAGTCGTTAACTTAAAGTTAATTATCAAATAAAAAAACGAATATCAGTGCCGTTCAAAATAGATTCTCTCTATTCTATTCTTATAGTTTGTATATATTTTTAGAGCTGAATAATTAAGGAGACAATCAATTCGAGTTAATCTATTCTATACTAAAACAGTTGTGGTCTTCATTCAAATTAATGAATTGTCTGAGAACTGCGGGAGTAATTAGCGATTGAATTAAGAAATAAATGATTCTTTGCTCTGAAATCAAGTGTTTAAGACAATACCTAAAATGCAATTTATATCCGCTTTTTAGTCAAAAATGAACATAAAATTTTCATTTGTTTTATAAACTCTTTTTAAGAAAACAGTTCAGTCTTTTATAGAATACTCTGATTCACAGAATATCTGATGAAATCTATAGAAAAGTAAAAAATCGATACAACAAAAAAAGGAAAGCTTTTCTGTGTTTAGAATTAATTACTGGGCTTTTGATTGTGTATCCCAGCTATTGGTTGAATACTTTGAATTAATGTTTAATTAAATCTAATCGACAGCTACGCTCACGTAACCCATTGGGACGAGAGGGCTATCATTAAGATAGATATGAGTCAATTCAAGTATATTAAGACAATCAATTTGGCCGATTGTCAGCCCATAAACGGCATACACACAGATCACGGACTACTAATAATTCAATGCCAAACACCAGTCACTCATCAACTAAATGGTCAGTTAGTCGTGGATCAGATAAGCGACGCTCTGATCGCATACAACGCTCACGTAAAGGCACAGAACAGTTATCTGTCGCCAAATCAACATTTCTTAGTTAATGTATTGCATAACAGCAGTACTCCCACCGCCACCACTATTATTGTCCAACGGGTCACCCGAACTGGTCTCGAATTTTTATATGACGTCCGGACATCACTGGATATCGTCAACTGTGAGTTTGTTTGGAAGAATGGCAACTATGACGCCATACTGGCCTCCGGAACAGCCAATAGGGAAGATCTCCTCTATTTGTCGCTCAGTGATGGTCGGGTGGAACTCATCACTGGCATCGGTAGACCGACCAATGGGTCAGTTCTATTAGAATCAGATATTAAAACAATAATTAATATAATTTACAAAATTTTAATAAAAACTTCTAAAAATGATTTTCCGTTATTCAGCTCTCATAGAGGTATGGCTTTGGCCTCAAAATCCCGATTATTGGCCGTTACGGCCACTGAAAGTGTATTTTTAGTCGATTTGAATACTAATCGAATCCAATGTGAAACAACTCAAAGACACCAAAAGCCAAACACATTGATCTGGTCTTAGAATATGTGTCCATAAACTTAGTTTTGTAAGTGAGCTCTCAATTGAAATATTCTTAATCTCAAACAATATTTAAAAACTAATAAAAATAACTTTATTTCAATAGATTTTCTCCTTTTCTTCTTTTGGTAAGCATTTAATCGCGAACTTCAAGTATTTTTACGGCTATTATAGAAGAAATCAAACAGTTTTAGAGCACATAATATGTAATAATAATTCAATTCTTAAAAAGTAAAAGACATGAAGAAAAACATTTTTAAAACAGAACTACTTTTGTGATACTTGTCCTATAAAACTCTAGTCATTTGGTTATTAAAATTGATTGTAAATCAAACAAAACTTATAAAAATTTTATTCCAAGTTCTTATGTTATGTATAAATGTAATGAAATTTGATTTTCTAAAACAATTATTACTTAAGATTTGATTTTTTGATTTATATTTTGAATTTTTATAATTTCATTAATTGTAATATATTTTAAACAATTCTATTATAAAAATTATTGTAATTATAAACGAAAGCATAAAAAAATTAAAAAACAATTTCAAAAACTTCTTTATTTAATCGATATTTAGATTAGAAAACTTGGATTTTATTCAAAACTGAATATAAATCAAAAGAAATGTTTTATAATTTTACAAAAATATAATCGAATTTGTCTTTAATTCCATTTATGGTTTGTTTGAATCTATGGCCGAATCAGATCCCACTTCTGATCTTATGGTTTCTGTCGAAGTCATAGACGCTATCATTGGTTAAGCCATTGGTTACCAACACTTCCTGAAACCTTTTCACATAATCCTTATATTTGGGCACTTCTGTGAACTCCAGTGCTTTCACGTCATTCAAGTAAAGTACTCAAAGATTTGTTCGACAATTGTACAAGAGTTGAGAATTTGGATTAATTTTTGGTCTGAATTGTGACACAAATATCAATTACCGGTGAATAATAATTAAAACTAAACCATTATTTGATTAGTTTATACTCGCGTTTCACAATAATGCCAATCAAATACTCCAGCATCTTTTAATGTGTTAGGATACTACTTTAATTTTCTAAAAATTCAACAGATTATAACCAAAAACCTGTTTTCTATACTAAATCTATTAGCAAATGATCAATTTTTAAATTAATTTTAATTAAACTTAAATTCAATACCAGGGATGGGAAAAGGGGTGGTCCACCTTCGTACGGCCCTGTGATTTTGCCAATACCTCCTAGGCCACTTGTAAGATGCACCCCCATAACAATTTTTAGAAAACGGCAACAAGGGTGCACTTATTAGCAATCAATACAATAACAATGAAAATCTGTGCGCGAATGATATCTAAAGTATTATTATTTGATCTACAGTTAAAATAACTAACTTGTAAGAAAAATTATTGATTTATGTTATGTTAAGAATTAAGTGTTAGCTCTTAATTTATGTTAATAGGAATTGTCTTAAAATTATTAAAGAAATTCAATGTTTAATCGATCCAACGCACTTTAATCGTAATAAGTTTTTATTTAATATAACACTTTAGATTTATAAGTTAGTGATTGATTTTGTAAAGTGAATAGATATGGGTACTCCAATATTAATGTACAATTTTTTAGGCTCAAACTTAAATAAAATTATTGAACCTTCTATTACTATTGAAAAATCAAGTGCAAGATTCAGCTATTAAAATGTTCGAGATTTTTATTTAAGTTTAAGCCACAAAAATGAAAATGTGTCGCTCAATAGGATGTCATCAAACTTCAACTTTCTTATACGAAAGTTTTTAATTTGAACTCACGTTATAAACTATAGTAATTTTAATCTTTTTAAAGATTCTTCAAAATTGATGATTTAATATTGAAAGCAATATATTAATATTCAATGGTCTCAGAACCAGGGCGACAAAACCCCCTTGCCCCTTTTCGTAACGAGCTTTGCTATTAACATTTTAATATCAAGATATCCACATCATATTTCGTAGATTTAAATCTCACCTCTCCTGAAATGTCAATCAAACTCGTCTGTGTTTCAAATTTTTGGGAAACAATTCATGTTCAATTCATTCAATTCATTAAACAGTTCAGCAGTAACAATTCTTATATCCATTCCATTGCTTTTCAAATGATTTGATTGTATGACTATTCCAATCCTTTGACTGAATGACAATTCGAATGAATGAGTAGTTTTCATTTCAATAAGATTGCACTCAAACATGTAGTACTTTAATATGGAGTAGAAAAGATTGCATCAGACCTTAAGGACTCTGTTCTGAGAGTAATGTTACTATTGGACTACATATGGATAGCATAAAAATGCTTCAGACGTGGGGCAAATTTAATTTGCGACCGCTGTATATTGTGGAGGGGGTTCAAGATTATAAAACTTAAGATTTAATTTACAGAATTTATCATCAGGGTTATTAAGTGCACCCTAGGATTTTGTCTAATTATAAACCTAATCGAAATTAGTTCCGGAATAATTTTTAAATTTCTAAATATCTATTCTTTAACAAGAGAATCGATAAATGCTTTAATTTTATTTTTTAATCATATTTTTTATTAAAACAATAAATAAAATACAAATATTTGTCAATAATTTTATATTAAAATTAATATTTTATATAAATTCAGTTCAAATTTTAAAAAAATAAATAAAAAACATTTAATACTTAAATAAAATTTTTGATCAAATGATTCTTTGGGTTAATAAAAACAAAACGATTTACCGTAAGTTAAGTTCAAAATACTGACCGACGACTACATCGGATAAATAATTTTTCCCCAAAACACAGACCGGAAAAAATCAGACCACGAAAGTCGAGGGCCGGACAGTGAACTCTTCAATTCATCGTTTCGAGTGGAGAGCACTTTACTAAAGGAAACTTTTTTGGTTTTAAGCAACAGTTGGACAGTGGGTGAGTCCACAGATGTGATCAATTCGAAGCTTACCTGTGCGGCCACTTTCTTAGAGTTGACAATCCATAAGAAAATCATATATAAAGGCATTGAACTCATGTACTCAATGCAGAAACAGAGGGCCCCCTGGACTGAGAGGGTGACCACACGTAACACCAGAAACACTAAATAATACATCAAAACAGTGGGTAATAAAAACAATAATATAGTGAAGGAAAGAGTGCCGATAAAGAGCTGGTCGTTTCCATAGGAATAGCTGTCCACTCGAGCGCGCAATTGATTCCACTTTTTGCCCCGAAATAAACGCCAGAGTGCACTTAAACCCAGCACTTGTAGGCCGTAGAGTCGGGCGGCGTATCCATAGAAACAATAGATATGAATTGTGGCCAAAGAGACCAAATCCGAGAGAACGCTTATAATACAAGTGAAGCCCAAAACACCGCAATAGACAAGTGTTTCGACAGTTATTGCAAACAATGGCTTAATTATAATCATATATGTCTTCCACAGATAGATGTGATACAGAAAAAACTGTCCCAAAGCTGTATTGAGGGGTCGGTTGAGCTTAAGGCCGGCCGGCATTCCCATCAATAGATTCAAAAGGGACTGGACTTCATTGACCAGATTGTCGGTGTAATTGAGCGCTACGTCCAACCAATAGGAAGGACTCGAATAGAAGACTAGAAATAGTGTTGTGATTAAACCCAGTATTATATCGATGGCCACAGAAGACAATACATTCCCGACTCCAACACTAATGCGTTTGTGTTTCAGTGCTTTAATCGCTTCCCAACAGTGGCCGAACTGACGGATTCGGAACCGCAACTGATTGCCAGTTGTAGTCATCATAACTGTGTCCATAAGACCGTTAGTAATCTGTGTCTGATTGGGAAACCAACTCTTATTCCTGACGTGAGTTCTCACGACTTTGGGTCGATTGTTGTTGTGGTGGAACTCAATGAATGAAGCGGTGAGTCTTCGCGGAAGCATTAGTCGTAAATCGTTTTCTAGATTTCGATTAATGAATGTTTTGGCAAACTTTTCACTCACTTTAATCGGATATGTATTGCAATCCACTTGTGATAAATGGGTTTTAAATAGATTTGACGTTCGTTTCAATGAATCGATTATGAACTCAACGAAAGCCATCCTTTATATCAAAAATTTAAAAATCAATTCAATTGTATAATCAAAATATGTTCAAAGCTATAGATCTCTAAAATCAAGACACGTCTCAAATGAATTAGCCGTCACTTAAACACCATTTTATAAAACTCTAGACTTAGGGATAGTTATGAATAAATGATTAGAATTTATTGAATTCAAATATGACGTCAGTTCTATAGTTGGATCCCATCCTAAGAATCTGTTCCTCAAACTAAGGCTCTCTTTAGGTCTCATTTCATGAATGACTGATTGAGTGATTAATGTCTAAAACGATTCCAAACCTGTTATCGCAATCGTCTTCTTTGCCAAACAGTTGTGAACTCATGAAGTCTCGGGTGTCGTAATGTATTAGAGTTACCACTCCTTCATCGATAAGATTGCCGTCCATTAGACAACATTTCAAAACTAACTGATTGTTCAAAAACTGTAAACAACACCAGAACTGTTGGCCAACGACAGAGCCATTTGTGCCCACTTTCAGGCCATTCACATCTGTGGGCAGTCTGTGCTGTGAATCACCCACTCCTCCCACACCCGCCTCTTCGTCGCCGCTCTCATCTATGGTATCAATAGTTCCCAAAACTGATATCTCTTCGGAATCGTAATTAAGTTTAGACAAGAGGTTGAGTGAAGTCATTGCTGTTATGTTGACATTCAGTGCGTTCTTGTCTTTCCTATAGTAACCGAATATAAGACCGTTTGGACAAACAAACAGTTTTGTCGGAATAAATATATTCACAAACGATATATCCATTGCATCGGTTGTGAACATCAGTGCAAACAAACTAAACACAAAATCTTCTGAAATACAAAACAATTAACACATGATTTCAATCAATGGCTTAACGAAAGAAAACATTATAAATGACCACAAAATACGGCAATTAATGCACCGATTATTGCAGTTTTGATTCATTCAAAGTCCGATTCAAAATAATTGTTCACTTAATTAAAGGGTTTCCCAAATATAAGTACAATATTTGACATAATTTATGACAGAAATTGATTGTTTGTAAACAACTTCAAGTAGTTTTTCTTATGGAGAAAAGTATTTCGTAAATATCTAGATTAGATTATCCAGGCTGATTATTAGCATCACGTACTCTCTATAGAGTCTATACCTATAGATTGAAATATTCAAAGAAAACTCGTAAAACTTCTTTCTAATAATTATTGTAAGACAGAAAATACAGAAATTATCATGATTAAATGAAAAATTCCAGTTGTTTTACTAATTAATACAATTTTGGCTAAATTTTATTGAATGTATGGAAAATAAGTAAATTAAGTTCTCGTATAATAAGTTAGGGTTTCATAGTGTATATGCGCAGACAATTTGTTAATTGAGCAATGTGGAGTATTGTGGAACCATTTTGTTCTAAAATCACAGTGTATTTTCAAGGATTTGACAAGGTCAAACAATTTAATTATATGCTTGATATATTTTGAACATGAATTTAGCTTTATATATACGTCAAATTAGGTATGGGCAATTGGGAGAGAGTATAGCCAACAAGCTGAAAAAAACAAGAAACACCCTCTAGAAATTTTAAGAAAACGGTACCGTTTTTAAAGAATATTCTATAAAATTCTGTTTAAATTCTTAGAGAAATAGCAGAATGTTATTGAATTCTTCCTAAATTTGGTCAAATTCTGCTAGGTTTTTACAAAATTAATCTGTTAAATTACATCATTTTTAATTCAATTCTGCAAGAATTTGCCGATTTCTAAATACCCATCCTACACCCTCTGTGATTTTGAGACTCTTATCAGTACCCTATACCCTCCCTTGAATTTGAGATCTTTACCCATCCTACTTAAATATTTTTTAAAATTATGCAATACTTTTATTCAGGGGTCGCCAAGGTCGACCGAGTCAGGGGGGGGGGGGGTTATTTTGCCAAATCTCAAACTCGCTATACCCTTCCTGGCGACGCCTGCTTTTATTTATAGTTCATTACAAAAATAACCAAGATCGGTTTAATTACAAGTTATATGATTAGATTGTCTTAACATTTTCCAAAACAAGAGGGGTTTAATTACATTAATTGATTTTTATGGTTAACAACTATATCGATAGAATATCTTTTTATTAAATTTTAATTAAATTCGCCCAATATTTGTTCGATTTTAGCAAAGTTTTGCTCAAAAAAAAGCTTATTTTCATATTTATCTTAAATATTTATAAATATAAAATGGTATGATAATCAAAAAAATGATTTGACTAATAATTAACTCAGAAGTTAAATCTTATAAAATTATAATAATTTTTCAGAAAAAACTATCCTAGGACACAACATATATCATTTATTAGATGTAACTACGATTTTATGTAAAAAGTGAGTAGTTTGCAAATTATTTTAGCTATATCATACTTGGTTTAATAAACACTAAATGCCTTGATAATCATTTTTTTATTTTGCATTGAAATTTCTTAATATTTGATTCACAATTGATTGAAAGATTTACATGATAATTTTCGAAAGATTACATCTCTATCTCAATTCTGTTAAAACTTTTTATTACTTTCATTGCAAAACAACTTTTAAACAAGTTTTTTACCTATATTTTAGTTATACTCTATTGCACAGTATTTTATATTAGACACTACCTGTATATTGACGTTTAAAAAAATTTTACCGGAATTTTGAGCACTAATGACGAAAATTTTTATATTCATAAATATATTAAGATTTAATGAAAAACCAATTTCCATATCATATCCTTAATTAATTTAAATCATTATTCAATCTAAAAGGAAAATACTTTTAAAAATAAGATTTAATTTTATGTTAAGCCGATTTTGCATTTATGAGAGTTTGAAATCATTTAAAATTTAATTTTAAAGAATAAATCAAATCATTTTAATATTTTATAATTTGGTTCTAAAGATTGGCGAAAGAAATGGTGAAAACTATAACAGTCAGAGCACCGGTCAATATAGCGGTTATTAAGTATTGTAAGTATTGATAGGAGTTTTAAAATTATCATTAAATTTGAGTTTTTTTATTCTCTATTAAAGGGGGAAAACTGGATGAGAATCTGATTATACCATTGAATGATTCCATTAGCGGAACCCTATCTATAGATGACATGTGCGCCCAGACATCAGTGGCAGTCAGTGATCAGTTTAATAGCGATAAAATGTGGTTAAATGGAAAAGAAGTGGACATCGATTCCAATAAAAGACTTGTCAATTGTCTAAAACAAAGTAAGTCTTCACTGAATTGAAAAAGTTTTGCATTGCTTTGAAAAATAGTCCAAAACTTTTATTTCGAATTGATTTCAGTCCGAAATCTCTCATCAGTCGAGTGGTCGCAACAGAATATACGTATTTGTTCTGAGAACAACTTCCCGACTGCGGCCGGATTGGCCTCATCTGCAGCCGGTTATGCCTGTCTTATGTATGCTTTGGCCAAACTGTTTGGCATCGATGATGTCCAACAGATCTCAACACTGGCTCGTATGGGCTCTGGCAGTGCCTGTCGTTCCGTTTACGGCGGGTTTGTTCAGTGGATTAAAGGAAACGATTCCAAGACATCGATCGCCCGACAGATTGTGGACGAAAACTATTGGCCAGATATGCGGGTTTTGGTTCTTGTGGTAAACGACTCTCAGAAGGACACGAGCAGTACGTCTGGTATGCAATTGAGTGTGAATACCAGTCCTTTACTTCAGTATAGAGTGGACTCTGTTTTGCCGAAACGAATCGATGATATGATTGAAGCCATAAAAAGCCGTGATTTCAACCGATTCGCAGAAATAACAATGAAAGACAGCAATCAAATACATGCCATTTGTCGCGACACATATCCGCCCCTAACCTACATGAATGACATATCCGTCTCAATAACCCGATTCTGCCATAAATATAACGATTACTTCGGTGTCAATCGTATTGCCTATACCTATGACGCCGGACCTAATGCTTGTATTTATTTAATGGCGGCAGAAGTGCCACAAGTGTTCCAACTTGTGAGGCGCTTATACTTTACGAGTGCTTCGCAACAAAATCCAGACCTGATTAGAGGACCAAAAGTTGATGTAAGCCGTGGATTGTCTGATGAGTTGATTAGACATTTCAACGCAGATATCAGTCCTAAAACTGATTCATTGCGTTATATAATAAACACCCGAATCGGTTGCGGACCACAAATCCTAACCGATTCTAATCAAAGTTTATTGACTGAATCAGGACTTCCCAAAAAACAATAATTAAATTCAAAATAAATGCAATGCAATACTGTTTTTAATGAATTATTGAATTTGAAATAAAATTGAAATTAAAAAAAAAGTTTTTAATTAATGAATAAATATTTAAATGAATTACAGATAGATTTATAAAAATAAATGAAAATCAAAGTGAGATAAGGCTATCGCAAATTATCAAAACTACATTTCCCCGCATTGCGAGATAATTACAGGTATTTTAGGCTTATTATTAGGACCGGTGGGAACGTTCTCTATCTTTCTCATTACTAGCATTCCATCGATAATACGGCCTAAAAGTCAAAGTGAATAACAATTGAAAATATATTTTTAAAAAAGAAATTAATAAAAATATTACCGAAAACAACATGTTTTCCATCGAGAAAATCACATTTTGCACACGTTATGAAGAACTGACAGCCATTGGTGTCTTTGCCGCTGTTGGCCATAGATAGCAGACCGGGTGTGTCGTGTCTGAGCTTGAAGTTCTCGTCCGGAAACTTCCCGCCGCCGAATATACTCATAATACCCGTGCCGTCGGCATTGACAAAGTCCCCGGCTTGAATCATAAAGTCCTTTATCACCCGATGGAATGAAGAGGACTTGTAGCCAATGGGCACACCGTCTCTCTTGTACTCTCCGGTGCAGAACTGTCTGTTCAGTCAAATCAATACAAATGATATGAAAGCAAATGTATTCACAAATCAATAGCGAAATCAAACCTAAAATTTTCGGCCGTTTTCGGGACGACGTCTGAAAACAACTCCATTTTCATTCGTCCCACTTCTGTCGTACCAATGGTTATGTCGAAGAATACGACCGGATTCGATGGATGTCTTAATTGCTGTTGAATTTGATTCCAATTCGACATAATTTACAATTAATTGCGGATTAAATGTGAAAAAGTTTTTTGAATCAATAGTAAACATGAATTTGTAAAACCAAATGTTTTCTAAGATTTAGACCTTTTATACTCAATAAATATTATCAAATGAACAGAAGATATTAATTATATAAAGTCCTAAAATCAAATATTCACTTAAAGCTACTGAAGCTTTAATTATTGAATAAACGCCTAAAAATATTTTGTTTATTAACCAAAATATGAATTAATTTTTGACATTTCTATCAATTAATTGTCCAAAAAATAAACTAAAATTTTATTTTTTTTAAAGATATCAGTCTTTAGTGGAAATGCCGGGTATTTATAGCGTATATATCATCTCAAAGAGCGGGGGTTTGATATTCAACTACGACTGCGAACAGAACTTTGTCTCATCCGAAGCGGAGAAGACATTTGGTTATCCGCTGGACATTAAACTCGAGTACTTTAACCAGAGATTGACTGTTAGTTTTGGCCAAAGGGATGGCATTAAAGGTATGACACCATCACTATTGTGGCCAACAATACATTTATTTAATTGTAAACCTATTGTATGGATCAGTTGGTTATGCATTGCTGGCCATCAATGGACAGCCTCTCAGTGGCCGAAAACTGGGCGATAAAGACGTTTTAGAAGATATACTCAATAATGAAGACAATTATCCGATTAATCTTAAGTAAGATTTCTATTTAATTACAATACAATACAATACAAGAAGTGTCGATGAATTTAATGAAGATTTTGTCTAATCTTTAAGGTTTGGTTTAATGCGTTTGACGACAAACGAGAAGATAGTGTTGTCCTCAATGTTCCACTCCCTCTATGCCATCGCCGCACTTCAAATCGGCTCTAAAAAAGACGCCAAACTTAAGAGTTCTGGTATTGAAATAATGGAAACAAACAATTTTAGACTAAACTGTTTGCAAACCATGACTGGAGTCAAGTTTCTGATTGTTAGCGATTTAACGGTTCCGGCGAATAAGGATTTGTTGCTTAAAAAGATTTATGAATTATATACCGATTATGCGCTTAAAAATCCATTTTATTCGTTAGATATGCCCATTAGGTCTGTCCTCTTATTCTATATTCAATTGGAATTAATTATAAAACTTATCTATTTTTTTTAATCACTTTATGTTTGGTTTAGATGTGAATTATTTGAAAGTAATTTACAATCAATTCTGGAACAAAACGAGAAGACGCCTATAGTTAGCAATATTTGATTGTTTTATATATTTTAAGGTTTATTTAAATTTATTCCTCATTTTATAAATTAAAACATTATTAGAAAGAAATGATTCAATGATTTGTATATTTATTTTTATTCATTTTTTTAACAATAAATTGATTATAATTTACAAATACTCTTATTTTTATTGAATCTCTTTTAAAATAACTTATAACTAAAACAATAAATTTAATCAAAAATATAATTTGTTTTATTATTAAAACCTAATCGAACGGACAGATAGAAAGACTAGAATAAAATGTAATTATATTTAAACTAAACTAAAGGGTATTTTCGACATTAAATCAAAAAAAGGTTCACAAAAAATTTGAATTTCAAACAAGTGTTAGAAAAATTGTTACAACAATTTACTGTTCAATTAAATAGCTCTGAATATCAATGATGTGGAGGGTCAGAGAGGTCCAAAAAAGCACATTAGAGTTGAGATATCGCCGAAATAATCAAATCAGGGTACTTTTTACATCATTTTAGGAGGTCATTTAGGGTGGTTTTTTGGGGTACCCCCTATCAATTTTTGAAAAAGCTTTAATCTTCCAATCAAATCTGTTGAATTTTCGACCCCCCCTTAAATTTTTGAAATTGTTTGGAAACCTCCTAAAAAGATGTGAAAAATACCCTGATTTGATTATTTCGGCGATATCTCAACTCCAAGGTGCTTTTTGGACCTCTGACCTCCACATCTCTGCTGAATATATATTTAACATTAGATTTAATTTTATAATACAATCAAAAAAAGAAGAAAAATTTAATTCTTGAGTATAATTCTTGAATGAATGGAATGATATTTAACTTAAATTGTAATTTGTTTTAAAAAACTATAAAAACTAAAGTGTAATGAAAAACAACAATTAATTGCTTAGGCTTTGTCTCCCATTTTGACCTTTCCGTTCAAAATAACTGCTACTATAAGACCAAACAAACCAATAGCTGAGGCAAAGATCTCGACAATCAATATCTTCACAAATAGGGCCGGATTTGCCGCATCGGCCAAAGCAGCGCCCGAACCAACCACTCCGACAGCCAAACCACAGAATAGATTACCAAAGCCTACAGTAATGCCGGCGCCAAACATGATATAACCGGACATATAGTTAAGTGCTTTAAGTTTGGGATCTGAGTCTAACTTTTCGGGATCGAAGTCATTGATGCCGTTAAGCATAACTATGGCTATAATAATGCCATATATGGCCACCGCCTCACAGAAGATAATCGACACTAAATTCTTAGTACGAATTCGGGGCGCTTTCACACCTCCGCCCACTATAGAGACACCTGTAGTGAATATACCGACCGCTGCGCCGACGACTGATAGGGATATCGAGAGACCGATGCCTAACGAACACCACATATGAGGAGAAATACCTATGAATTGAAACATAAATGAGTCATCAATTGAGACAATAAGTGATTGAGCGATGAGTGCATACCCTCTAAAAGCCAGGCAATATCGCCAGCCCTTCGACCCCTTCCGGTCAGCAGATAAAAGAGTGCAATCACTAGGAGAACGAACAGAGAGATGGTGTACACCACGTACTGACTGTAGGCTAATATAGAGTAACCCATTCTTTAAGTATTTATTAGAAGATTATTATTTGATTATTATTTTTATATCAAATGATTGCTTTCGAGTCTCAAATGTGGACTCAATTGACATACAATTCAATCAAATATAGACTTCAATGGCGTTCAATACGATAGACAACAATCAGAAAAATACTCCCATTTGTGTCCAAATTGTGCACAAAATAACGTCTCATTGAATCATATGTTCAGTCGGTTTCCAATACTGTTGTCAATGCATAGGGTTTTCAAGTCATTGCTATAGTATTCACGTCTTCTATGAGTTGTGTTTTTAAATATTTGTTTTGATTTTCAGTGACTTTTAATTATTGTTTGGAAACGTATTGTAAACACAAAAGCAGTGATAATATGAATAACAATTGTATTATTGAAGCGAAGAGACAATTGTCTCAATTGAATCGCTCTTTGGATTCATTTCTCAGAGAACTGGAAGACTTGAGACGAGAGAACAAGCGATTAGAGACTGAACTGAAATCAAAGTGCAATCAATTGAATGCAACAATCGGTGAAAATCAAGGTTTGAAACGAAAGATACAGTCATTGGAAGAAAACAATATCCAAATCAAAGTCGAAGTTTCGGCCAATCGTTCCTTCAATGAAGACAACAGTAATGACAACTCGTGGGACAGTCTGTCCGATGAAGTGTTGGTCCAATTGGCCAATGGTTTGACTGAAGAGCAAAGTACTGGAACTAAACGGCAGAAGACATCGAATGGTTCGACGAATATATCTATAAATAGTTTGAAACCAAACGAATCCAACAATAGATTGGGTTTTAATAAGAATAAGACGTAAACAGAAGTAAAAACATTTGGTTTAATACTGTAATCATATTTAACACAAATTAATAATATATACTATAATCACAAAAATAATTTAATATATGGTCTATATATTGGGTTTAATGTATAAAAACTAAACTACTTATTAAAGTACTTATTTAAGGATGTCTTCTATCAAATCAGAATCGACTCATTAGTAAGCCATAGCTTAATGCTATGACTAGCACAGGTCGATTCTGAATGATGAAAGACAGATACATATATTTATAGTATTAATAATAATATTACTCTTTGTTTGAATTGTTAATAATTGCTCTAATTTTATGATTTCTTTTAAATGTTATTTTAATTTATTCAATAAATTCAAAACAATTATCATTTGATATTTGTGTCGACAGTAAAACTTATCCATTATTATCATTGAACACAAAAATAGATAAATAAACAAAACATTGAGAATATTTGTTTCTATTTTTCAAAGGACTGATTACGGTTTGGTCCAATTTGTCGGAATAAATTTAAATTATTCTTGTTATGTTCAGCATCCAATTCTACATATTCTGTAAAAAAATGAAAATTTCTACTTGAAAGGTTTTCGAGTTGTATCTTGTTAAAGTTGTGGTCTATAATGGGAAGAATAGGAGAAAATAATTATTTCAAAAATTCATTTGACCCCCGCCCCTTAACCCGAATTGAAAAATATTTTTATTGTAGCAAGAGAAGGTCATGGGAATGTTTTTAAACATAGTGTGATGTGGGCTTTCCAACATTTTGTGTCAAATTATAATTTATTAAGAATTTAAGTGATATATTGATACGACGGTGGCCACAGTGAAAATGAAAGACAACATATAGAATTTGGTAGAGGTTTATAATACTATATATCTGTCCTTAACATTTTTCAATGAGGGTTTTAAAAAATTATTATAATTTATTGAAACACCAGCTATAGATAAG
>JAQFXN010000263.1:0-25284 GCA_034693365.1 Liacarus xylariae | reverse complement strand
CAAAATCGAAAATTCGGGATTTAAAATTTTTATTTCAATTGCATTCTTGAGTATAACATCGAAATTCAAAGCTGTTGGTTATGACTCTAACATTAGTAAAGAGAATAGAGTATATGGAAAAAAATAAATACAAATTCTAAACAAAAAATTCAAATAGTTTTCAACTAAATTGTTAGCATCGCTGAAGAGGTGCAAACACTTGTATTCTAATACCTATTATTTTGTATAATAAAATTATTAATATTATTGTTTAATAACACTAACAAATTGTGTTGGAATGAAGAAACAAAAGTCTAAAAACAAAACAAAAAAATACATTTTTCTAACTTTGAATTTCAAACTACAACTGAGAGAATCGGAGAAAAATAATTTAAAGCAATAAAAATGAATTCCGAATTATATATACAATAGATGTGTATATAATAAAAATCGCATTCATTATAATGTGTAGAAAAACAAAATTTGATGCCTTTGTTCATCAAAATTAAATGCAAATTATTATATAATAATAGCTAATAATACAAGTGATCGTAGAAAAGCATTTTAAAAATTCATTCACTCAACAAAATAAAAGTAACAGACGTTTGATTTGATTATAATTATTGGATATTTTCACGATTTAAATATAAGGGTCAGAGATATTTACAAATGACTGACGGTTTGGACAACCGTTTGGTCAATGGTTTCGTCTGAAAAAAACTGGTTTTCTTAGTCTTCGCCCAAAGTTAACAAATAATGCGATAGTTATGCTAATTATTGGTCACGAATTTGAAGTTTTAAGAAAAGGCAAAACAAAAACTTATCTCTACTAACAATATATTGAATATTTCAAAGAATCAAAGCAAGAGAATGGAAATACCAAATCAGTGCAATGCAAGGGGTGCACAGACAGGACGTACACATTCAGTGATATATCCTCAACAAAGGGACGTATAGACGGCAGTCAGTCACGTCGGGGTAGTTGAAGCAACTCAGGGGTAGGGGTTAGTCGACGGGATTATATCGCAATAGTGGTCTAACCAAGTCTCAAAGTCAGAGGTATAGAATTCCGATGAGAATTTCCAGCAAAATTTCAAGGGTTAGACATTAATGGTATTACAAGGAAAATGACGGTATAAACAGTGAATTGTAGTATAAAAAATATTTTCTTAAAAAAGTTCTATGAAATTCGACTTTTTAGGTATTAAGTATCTAAATTTTTCGATCACAAGGGATTGGGCCAATTTTCAAAGTATTTTGGGTTACCTTTTGTTGCTGATGTAGACCTTGTTCTCTCTACCTAACAACATATTGTAATTAACCCCTTTATTCCTGCTTAACATATTACCCATTTATAAAACCTATATCTAAACTTTCAGATCGTGCGAATCGATTCTTCAATTGATTTTAAAATTCTCTTAAACACTAAATAAAACATAAAACAAATTAAAATCAAAAGATATTAACTCTTATTTTTGCCCAAATCTATAGATAAGAATCTGATTCTGGAATTAATAGTGGAATTTAAATCACTTTTTAGTTGTTTTTCAGATAACAAAAAACCAATAATTTAATTACATTTGAAAATATTTTGTTTCTGCTTATAAATTATACTTTAATTTAATTATCAAAACATATATCTGTTTAAAAAAAATTATCTAAAAAAAATGTTTTGCTTTAAATTCCAGTAGTAATGAATGCAGTAATAAATTATTTACAAAATTATTTCTATTCAAACATTTCTAAAACAAAAACAATCCAAACAAATTATTTAATCATTAAATTTGAATGAATTTATAGCAAATAAATTCAATTGAGAAAACATAACAAAAATCAAATAAAAACATATTACAAATAATTAAAATAAGATTGAAATCGCATATAAATTAAATATAAAGCAATTATCTAATCGATTGATAACAAAATATCTCATATTTCAGTGCAATTATAGTAACAGAAAAAAATTATTCAAATTTATATGAAATCTGATAAAAACATTTATAAATCAGATAAAAAATATTTTGCATAATATTAAACAAAAATTTACATAAATTATAAAAGATACTATTGATAATTGTAACTAATTTATGAATCGAACAGGTGAATTTTAAAAAATATATCCCGGTAGAACATATAATAAATATCAATTAAAGTTATTGTCATTAGAAAAACACTTTTCCTTCCGTTTCATTCAAATATATGTGAGATTTTTTTTAAAGAGTAAACTATTTTTCAATTCTATGCCAAATGACAGATATTTTTGTCGAAATATTTTCGTTAAAACAACACAAGAGTTAATAGATATACGAAAAAATGTATTTAAAAAACAATTACTTAAGTGTGAAATAAATAGTAATAAAAAAAAGAAAATAATTTTCCGGAAAATTAATCTCAATTTAAATGACATACAAATCAAAAAAGTGAGAGACAGTTGAGAAATAAAAATGGTTTTTCTCCTACTCTTTAAATGATATCAAACGGTATAATAAATTAATAAAAATATAAAAAAACAATTAAAATCCTATTATTATTAATACTAATGAATCACTAATTAATACTTTTATTCAGACTAAAAAAACCAAAACATAATAATTAAACACAAATTAATCACTAAATCATTGAATCGACAGTTGAACTGAGAATTGAATAAAAGAGACAAAATAAAAAATTTATGTATTAAATCATATAATTAATCAATTAATTACAAATACAGTTCTCTTATGAGATAATAAATAGTAATTATTATTATATAAATTAAAAAGTAATAAATCTCTCTCTGACTCTCTCTCTCCCTCTCCTCAGACTCGCCGACAGAAACAGACAAAAAACAATAATTCATTTGAAATAAGAAAAAACTTGTTTTTAAATATAAGTTTAGACATTAAATTGAAGATATTTTATGCAATGAATAGACTTCTAATAAATCATATCACAGCAGAAAAAAATTGATTTTACAAAATAAGTAAATAAAATATAAATCAAAGAAAAATCATAAATAAATAAACTTAAAAAATCATTTGCTATAATCATTCGGTGAATATGCAGTGGAGAATCATTTTAAACTGAACGGACAAATGCTTTACTCTTACTAATTAGCTTTTATATTAGACTAAGCTTTAACCGAAAGATTAATATCAAATAATGCAAAATAAAAAATTGATAGAATGTCTTTCTACGAATATATGTTCATTCAAATTAATATTTTGGCTATCGGTCACAGTTTAGTCAAACAAAAACTCAAAGCCAATGAGTAAGAATCAAGCATTTGTCTGTCCAGTTTAAAATGATTCTCTACTGTACTTACAAATTAGGCAGGGGTACAATTCTTCAAGGGAGTAATAAGTTATTTTGCAAATTACTAATAAGTAGGGCCCGGACATTCGGCTGCTGAAGCATAGGTTGAAGTTGTGCTAACTGCACACAATTTCTCGTATAGTATAGTAGTGTTTTTGAATACTAGAGACTATAATTATGCACGGAATAAATTTGAAAAAAGTTTAAGAGAGCTAATTTCAAAATTTTTGACCTTATAGTCGAAATTTTTTAATTATACTAAATTACTCCAATAAAAAATCTATTTTTCATAATCGAAAAATGTCTATTTTAAATTTAAACATTACGAATTAACTTCATTTGAATTCAGTTGAACTTGATAATTTGCGTAATTCCAGTCACTAGTATTCAAAAACACAATTTTACTGTCATAAAAATTTTGTGAAGTTAGCATAACTTCAACCAATGCTCCAGTAGCCGAATGTCCGGGCCCTACTAATAAGCAATGGTTGATTAGTCAACTATCGTTACTAATCAACAAATGGGACGAATTTCTCCACAATTTAAACACTTTTTGAAATATTTCAACACAACTTATCAGTTAAAGTTTTATAGAAATAGGGGCTAATTTTGTTCTAATTATTCAACTTCTTTAACTTGGATTTGTATTTGTAATTCTGCTTAAATATTACTAAACTTTTGCAATGAAGTAAACGTAAAATACATAAAAATTAACAGAAATCGAGTGCCAAATGAGAAATTAGTTTAGCATTTATATACAAAACAGTTTTGTTCGCCAAAAATGCACAGATAGGCAATTTTTATTGAGCTCTTAACTAAACTTTAAAACAAAACAATTTCTTCAGAACCAATTGGAAAACTAGTTGAATACATGAATATTCAATCGTGTAATATGGACAGGGATGTTTTCAATTATGATATTACCGGCAAATAAAAATGTAAAATTAAGGTCATCTCAAAAATACTTTAGACTTATATTTATTTAAATTACAAAAAAAAACTTAAATATAAACTTAAATATAGTCTATAAATAATGACATACAAATATAAGCATGCTCAAAAACTAAATTGCGTCAGTTTCACAGCAATTTGTTATTGTTTATTTTTGAAAATTAAAAACAAAAATTAGCCCCATTTTGAACACTCAAAAACAGGCCAAACCTCAACCGTTAGACTCAATCATTCATTTATACAAAATGTAAATAAATCACAATTAAAACAATAAATTAAATTATAATAAAAGAAAAATACCGTTAAATGTATTAAAGAGTTATTTGATGTTTGGAAACCATGTGTTGTGTTGTGAGAGACAGAGAGTGAGTGAAAAAAATGTGATTCAAGTCTCAGATTATTATCTGATTTAGTAATGAATTAGAGTTTGTTTTGATTTTTAAAACATTTATATATTTAAACAAAATTTTAATTTATATAAAACTAAATGTGTTTTACTGTTAGAGAGGAGTAAAGGTTTAAAGCGATGACACAATACAATGAGTGGACAACACTTTTTTCTCTGTCTCTCTCCTTAACTCACTGTTTGTCTTCAGTAAAACACAAAAACATAAACAAATGTTTGCCATATTATGACGACATAGAAGAGTCTGCGCCCAAACCACTGTACGTAGTGTTTGAATGGGCACAGAATGACAGTTCCAGTAGAGTTGGCAAATATTTTATTTAAACTGATACAACTGATTCAATAAACAACCCTGGCTCAATTCCCATTCGGTGTAATTACTAAATATTCAAATGAGTTGTTTAATGCAATCCCTATAAGCGCTATAATATGTAGCAATGAATCAAATCTTTGCTTATTATTTCCATAAATACTATGCTTTAATTAAATCTTCATAATTAATAAAGGACGTAGAAGTGATATTTAGCAATACATTTATCTATGAAATGTTATACAGTATGTATGAAGTATGAAAAAAAAACACTAAAGCAGGATTTCTCTATTATAAGTATTTTAAGAATATGCATAGAATTTATTGATGCTGAATTAATTTATGATTTAGAAACCTATTACAATATTGTTAATATCATAAAATACATGGATTATATCTAATAAGAATCAAGTCATAAAAACAAGCATTAAAGAATTTTATTTCTAGATAACAAATGGATTGAAAAATCTTCATGATAATAAAAAACGTTAGTAAACTAAAAAATGGACTTGATACAATGCTAGAATAGTTTGTTAAGTTTGTCATATTATATAATATTACAAAATATGTAAATAAAGTATGAAAAGAAATTATTTTATGAAATCGATGTTCAATTAATAACATTGTAATGATATGCTGAGTTGGAAACATTCAACACTATTAACTTAACAACGTTGGTAGCGATTCCAGTAATCAATCACATTCCCCTCAATCATATCTGTTCAACAAAAAGAAAACAGTGGTATGGGTTGGACTGAAACCATCGAGAGATTGAAAATTTCGAGTCATCTGCGCTCTTATGATTGGCTGCAGAGGTATAGACATCGCTGTTGAACATAGAGTAGTAGTCACTCCCATTAGGACTGCCTTAGAGTTTTGTTGGGGGAAAGCAATGGTGTGCTGCATGTGTTGGTATAGGGAGAGGAGGGGGCAGTGGTAGTGAAGTGGTGTGTGTAGAGAGAGAGGGGATGGTATGGTGAGTGTGTGTCAGTTTGAATGGCACATGAATTGAGCCCACCTTTCAGTCATTCGTAAATCGCGTCTCCGTTTCTGTCCATCAAAATAGTTGTACACAACTGTGCGCTGAAGAGCTGTGAGAGACGGACAGACTCTCTCTCAACACAACACATACATAGTATATGACGAGTAGTGCTCTAACATTGAGTCCAATTTCATATGTATTGAGCAGTGAATGTGTGCTTTCAATATGACTATCACTGAATCTGTGAATAAGTATTTGCTATCAATTGTGTGATTAGTAGTTGTTTTGAGTGCACAGAACAGTGAGAACAGTGAGTGTGAGAGAGAAGAGAAGAGAAGAGAAGTGAAGAGAAAGTCATTCATTCATTCACTTCATTCATATGACACAAACGTTTTCTTCTCCTCATTATTCAAAATATATATTGATTTATATATAACTAAAACCGAATAACTATTAATTAATTGATTTGGTTTTGATGTTTGACTCAAAACTGTGCTTTCAATCCATTCAAACAACAGAGATATCAAAACAAAACACAATATTTATGTTTGGATTTTGAATATGAATTCAATTGAATTACAGTTTTCTCAATGAATTGATTGTCAATTGTTTTTCGCCAATAATTATAACAACATTTTAATTATAATCCCATTCGTGAGTCAATTGTGTTTATTTGGGATTTCAATCGATGTATCACATCGTCTGTCAACTGATCTGTCAATTCAACAGCCGATGTCTTCACAGACAGACCTCTTGTGTTGTGTGTTATTGTTGTTGTCGTCAACTGTTTAACGGATCCATTGATTGATTGATTGAATTTCTGTGATTAATATTTTTTGATGACATTTGTCTCAATCAATAGAAATTGAATTTCAAAACAGAAAACAAATTAAACAAAATTTATTTAATAATTATTTATTAATTTCTGTCTATTTTTTGTGCGAAAAACCAAAACAAAACATTAATAATAATAAAAACAACAAATAACTGAAGAAATAAATCGTAAAAATTAAATAATAATAAATCATTTATTTTGAAGACTAATTAAACTGACATTTGATTTAATATTAAATTTTTTTCTGTTAAGAAAAAACAAATAAATAATAAATTATATGATTATTATTGAGACATAAGAAGTGAAGACAACAACAGAAGTAATAAAAACAACAAAAAAATTAATGGAGAAAAACAAAACCAAAACAACAATAAATAAGTAATAATTATTGTGTTAATTGAACCGAAAAATTTGGACAACAATTACAGTTAAAAAAAACAAAGTTTTTTGTGAAGAGTTTGTGAAAAATAACAAAAACATAATTGGATTTTGAATTAACAGTAAAATCGAGTAAAAAACAAAAAATTATTAGATTTGTTGACACATATTATGGACGATAATCCACACAATCATTCGCTATCTATAATGCATGCGGTGTCGCAACAAATGTCGGCACATGTCGTACCGCAAGCCCCGCACGGCTATGCACTGCCGGGCGACCCGACCGCCGGCACCGGTAATTCGGACTCTGTTGGAGGCGAACAGAGAAAACACGACATCTCAGAGATATTACAGCAGATTATGAACATAACTGACCAAAGTCTCGATGAGGCTCAGGCCAGGTCTGTATTGACAACAAATAACAGGTTTTTATTCCAATTTTTAATTTTTATATAATTAAAGCATTTATTTATTATTTTATTATTTAGTTTTAGATTTTTTAGTTTTAATTTATTTTTACTAAATTTCTGAAATTTTCTTTTCGGTTTGATTTGGGCTTTCATTTCGCAAAATATTTCTCTCTTTTTAATTACGATTTTATGCCTTTTTTATGGTTTTAATAATTATTTTTATCGATTTTTATTTTATTTAATGACAAAACATATTTAAAGATTATTCGATGTTTTAATTATTTTAGTTTAAAGTCTTTAATGAGAAAATAAGTTTTATATGAAGAATATTTTTTGTGCTTTTATTTATATTTTCTGAATACAAGTCTCTTTTCTCTCATGTGTTTTATGTCTGTCCTTAATGTTTGTCACATTATTAACTCGTTTTTAATTTACAAATTTTTTCGCATCCATTCATAATATATTCATTATTACAAAAATTGATGGCCTAGGGGTGGGACTGGTGTGCAGAATATATTTTTGTATTTTTAGGCTTGCTATTGTTGCCCTTGAACCTTCCAAAAAACTGACCTGTTTATTATTTGAAGCCTATTCAGTTAAATTCTGCCAAAATATTAATAATCGCTTTATATATTACCCCTTCTCTATGCTCTTCCCCAACAAAAATTTGAGATATTAAAAATATTTAATACCCCTCCATAAAATGTAAGTAGCACCTAGGCCTTATGCCCTATGATGTCCTTTCCCTTTCTGATCACTTGGCCATAACATAGAGAATGTCGAGACTATTAAGACATTTATTGTTTGATGAGAACTACGAGAGAGAAACGTGTTTTTAATTACAGAAAATAATTATAATTTACTTAATATTTTAATATCTAAGAGAATAATAATAATAATAATAATATAGAGTGAAAGTGAGAACTAAAATAAAGAACTAAAGAGAAAGAGACAAACACAAAGAAAACAAATACAGAATATTATAATAATAATGGAAATTAAAATCATAAATAATTTTTTATTTCAAAAATGAATTTTCTTCACATTTCAGCAATTTTTTGTATTCATTTTTAATATAATAATTATATCGCGTTTTATATAATTAATTGATTATTAATGCAAAACAAGTGCTGCTATTATCTGATCGGAGAAATAGATAAACAAAGATATTAAGACATTATTACTATATTTTTTTGAATGGATTATATAATATAATACTAAACACGAGTTGCAGACAAACAGACAGATATGATGTTTTGTATGCTTTAATATTAATGATTAAAAATAGAAAATATCTTAATATTGTATATATATTTATGATTTATTTTCTTCGTTTCACATCTCGTTTCGCTCTTTTCACTTGAATTAATAATAATTTTTTTTAGTTTTAATTTAATTAATACTTAGAGATGAGAAATGAAAAAATGGTGAAAATTAATATAAAGATTGTTTGTTAGATATAAGAATCAGATAAGAGTGTAGTTTATTATTTAACGAATAGATAACAAGAAAATTAGTGAATAAATAAAATGATTGAATGACTTTATATTATATGTAATTTTTAAAAATATAATTTTCTCAATGACTTCTCTTCTTTTCCATAAAAATATTTCTTATATATAACTTTTGAAAATATGTAAAATTTTTATTTTTATTATTGATATTAATGTTTGATTTATATATTTATAACTGAAATATTAAATTATTTTTTCCCTAAATTTTCTAATTAATTGAATATTAATTTTAAAATATGTTATGAATTATTACTTTTTTTCCCAAAAAAAATAAATGTATTCAAAATTGTTTTAAATCATGTTTTTATTAACTTTTATGGCATTTTTATCTTAAAATGTTTTTGAAAATATTGATAATTATTTAGCAATTTATTTTATTTATTTTTTTTTAATTTCCTTAAAATTTAAAACATGACCAAGGGTGTTTAGATTAAATATTTGATTAGGAAGCAATTTTTAAAAGTTAACCAGATGTCAAATAATCTATCTTGCTTATTTTATATACATTCACTAACTATCAATAGCGAGAGTGTTTTGCTTAGAATTAAGTTATAAACAAAAGTTCATCCATCGTTTTTTAACCCAAAACCCCTTACTTAAACCAGATACCCAATATACCAGAAAATTAGCAAATTCAATCTGTTTTCCCATTTTTAAAAACAACCCAGCTTGTGCATTACAACTTTAATCAATTACAAAAATTATTCTTTCTTTTTATTCTAAAGTAAAATTAATTTTTAATATTTATAACTATTTTTAGATAATTAAACTTTTTTTAAAAATAGTTTTCATAGTTTTTAATAATTTTTAAATATTTCTTTGACTCAAATATATTAATAATTTGTTTTGTTTGTCACTAATAGGAAGCATACTTTAAATTGTCATCGCATGAAGCCGGCACTGTTCAGTGTCCTGTGCGAGATCAAGGAGAAGACAGGTAAACACTCATTTATAATTCTCACATTAAATAATCTAATATTAAGAGTTTTTTTTCTGTTGAAATACATCTTAAGTCACAAACAATATATCGAAATATTTTAAATGACTGAAAGATATCAATTGATTATATCTATCAGAATTTTTTCATATATTTAACGCAAAGCATAAAAGTTATTAAAAAATATTTTATAAAAATTTCTGCAATTTTTATTAATTGCTTTTGATATACTGTATAAGTGCGCAAAGCGTTTGGGAAAATGTATTAATTTTTTTTTCTTATTTCTGTTTTTAAATCAAATTAAATAGAAATGGAAAATAATTTTTTGATATAATTTTCCTGAAATATGATATCGAACTTTGTTTTCCAAAAATTTTTTTCTTGAGATTTTATTTCTTTACAAATAATATTCGCATTTTTCTCATTGATATATAAATTTATTTCCTTTTATTGGCTGAAAAAATATTATATCTCTTCTTCTGGTGAACTATTCCAGTGCTCTCCTCTGGTTAGTGAGGGATAGAGTAACCGATGAGGCGATGAATGCCAGTTGAGTTGTGTTGAATGCCAGCCATTTCGTGGCGCTCCCTCTCCACTACCACTCTCTCACACAACCAAACTGTCCTCTTCTCTCTTGAAATACTCCAAAAAGTCTTCTGACTTTACAGCTGTTTCTTTAGGCTCTGATTTCCCGCGATTTACAGCAATTTTTAATCCCACGAAACGAATTCTGCAAATACTCTGTTCGACACAAGTCTTGGAAGACAACTAAAAAAGATTTGGTCTTTAAAAAGTAAATAAAATTAAGTTTAGTTTCGCCCAAAAAATAGTTGGTTTTGTTGAACTCAAATATATTTATAATTTTATGTCTGTTTTTAAAGGAAAAAAATTATATTAACTTTACTGATCACTAGTGTCTGTGCGACTCGTATTTCATTATTTAATCCGTTTTCTTATTATTAGTTTTTTTTATTATATATTCAGGAAGTCTTTGGTCTTAATTTGAATAAATTTTTTTGGAGATTTTTTTTTATACTTTATTTCATTTTTATTTTTCTAATTATAAAAAATGAATTTTTTAGAGATTTATTTTTTTGGTTTTAATAAATGTTTAATTTGTTTTTGCTTTGTTTTGATTACATAAAGCATTTATATTATTATTATTCAATACTCACTTCCACTTATGCCATAAGAATCAAAGTTCAATTGCATTCAAATATATTTGTGTCACATTTGACACAAACAGCCCCTCACATATCTGTTTAGCACAGTTGCTCTCCTCACACCCTAGCTTTCTCTCTCCCCGAGAAAAAAAAGTTTGACTAAAATATCTGTAATAATAAAAAATATTTTCTCGACTTAAATATGAATGATTTGAGAGGAAGTGAAGATGTGTTCAGAGATGTGCACCATTACAGACACACAACAGTATCTATTATTCCACCAAAAGACCCGTTCCCCTCTCTCTTCTGGTGCATTTTCGCACTATCTTATAGTTGACACATGAGGTAATGGCAGTGGTATCCCATCACAAGTATGATGTATTAGGTCTCGAGAGGAGAGCCCTTTTGCTTAGCGTTGGATATCTTTTATATCTATCTCACACTCACTCACGTCGAGGTCTTCTAGCGCTGTACTGTGCACTGCACTGCACTGAGATGTATGTGCGGACTCTGGCCATTGAATTGATTCGTTTTTTCTTGTGGTACTTATTATTGTGTTTTTAGTTATTTTGCATTTTTTCAGATTATTATTATAACTATTGTGTCGATTGCTTACTATGTGTTACTTCATTAGATGTCTTTTGTATTGCATTCTCTTTCACTGTTGGTTCGTCTCTTCCCTCTCCATTTGAAAAGGTCTGCGACTCTTCGTCAGAGGGAATGGTCTGATTGAAATTCATCTCTTCAGAAAAAGTCGTTCCGTTTTTGCTTTGCTCCTCAATTCACTCATTCACTCACTGGTTGTGTTGCAAAAATGGATGCATTTTCTGCTGTTCTCTTCAGTTGTAGACATACTTTCAATATTATTTGCACTCTTATACTATTGAACACTCTCGGCCCTCTCCTCTCCTTTTCTCTCCAGAGCACACATACATAGATTCGCTCTCTTTTTTGCACTGGTATTGGGTGCGGTTGCACACACTTGGATGTAAGTGAAGCCAAGCCAAGGACTAAACGATTCGCGAAAATTTTGAAAACTCTCTGACTCTCTCCCTATCCCTCTCTCTCCCTCTCCCAAGGCTTTGACTCTTTTTCGGCTAAACTTTTTTCTCTCTTTGCAAATACTGTTTGTGTGACTGACTGTTAGGTTATATGCGATCCAAAAATTTTCTTACAAAAGTTGTTTACTGGGGGCTAATACTATGGGTCGCTTTTGCTTAAACACCCGGAGCTTAGGTACCCTCCGAGTTGCACACATAGCTGAATATTGGCTTTTATGTGAAACGACCAGAAACTGTGAATCTCTAACACTATTCTTCAGATCTGCAAAAGTACTCTTAAAACCTTTAAAGGAGGAGATGAGACAACACAATACAAACACTAAGATATTGGATATGTTTTTCACGTTTTCTTTATTTTTTTGATACATTTTTTTGTAAATAACAAAAAGAAAGAAAGAAATAATATTTGAATTTATATTTTAAATGAAATTATAATTTGATTTTTAATTTTTTTGTGCAAATATTTCTGAAGGATTTTTCAGACCATCTTTTGATTCATTCGATCGATTCATTCGTTTGACGTTTCAAATTATAATTACATGTTTTTAATTTGAAAAGCGTTTTCTCTTCTCTTTATATATAATAAATAAGTATTTTTTATGTATAATTTCTTATTTTATTTATTCTTTTTTTTTCTTTGATTCGCATTTAATTTTGACGAAAATTTATTCCAAAACTTTTTGTTGTTTTCCAACTAAACATTGAGAAACGATTAGATATTTGTTGCACAAAAAACTTGTTGACAAAACTTATCTCCAATTTTGATGTGAAAATTGAATGAATATATTTCTAATCGTTTGGCACAAAAAATGTTGGAAACGTTTTTCTTAAACTTTTCTAATTTTCTGCTACCAGTGCTTCGTCAGTGAAAACTATACCTTAACCTACGGTTCAAATAAGTTATCGAATCAACAGAAACTAATGTTTAAGAAAATATATAAAGAAGAAGAAGAAGAAAAAAGTTCTTTTTTACTTCTCTTTCTTGAAGTTTTAGATTATTAACTACTGATGATTACGAGAGACGGTTTCTGTTCCTCTCATACATATTATAACTTATATATACTCTGTATTAATACATAGCTTTTAAAAGGAAAACTTGAATTTTTCTCCGGCTTTTGGTTTTTTTTAGAATCTCTTATTAAAATCTATGAATATTTCATAAGATGTGTTCAGAAAAAAACTATAATTTTTTCTTATTTTTTTTATATCTCTTTTCAAAATATAATTAGAAAATTATTTTTGCGTGAATTTTAATATTTTCTTTGATTTTTATTTTCTGCACAAAAATTTCAGAAATAAAATATTTTTTTTTCAGCTGAAATTACAAAATCAAAAGTGCGGACACTTTAATGGGAATTATATTTTCTGTTTTGTGTTTTTTCTTTTTCTATGATTTCCATACATTTGTCAAATAAATGTATATAAAAGTTCTATAAAAAGTTTTATATTTATGAATTACTTTTAGTATTTATTATATGATTTACATTTTATCAGCACTGGTAGTGAACTGACTTGTTGTTAGCTGTGAGTAGTAGTGCTTCAGCGCTGATCTCAGATATTATTTATGATAGTTTTATATACACTATTATATTGTATAGTGTTATGTCAAATGATGCCTGTATTAGATGATGGCATAGTATGCCAGTGCGCCTCTACTCTACCATTAGAAAAGTGCCAACACCAATACTGCCAGTGCAGCACCAGCACTATTTTTTATAATATCTAATATTCATTGCACGCGGGCTCGTGTTGGTTGTCAGACACACCACCAGAAAATGCATGGCTTTCCCCATAACTGAATAGACAGACAGATGAGAAGGGCTTTAGCTTTGCATTGAATAATAATAAAAGAGCACAAAAATTATGTATTTTTATAATAAATGATAGTTTGCTTCAGACATAAAATAGTTGTTATATATTATGATTATAACAAATATAAAGGTATAGCTCTCCTAAGCACACATATAGCGCACATATGCCAACATATCTCGTGCCCATACCATACCATAGCCAACCATACAATATATATCAAAAATACAGTAATAATAATAAAAAATATATAACTTTTCCATAACATTATTTATATATC
This sequence comes from Liacarus xylariae, assembly GCA_034693365.1. NCBI lineage: Eukaryota > Metazoa > Arthropoda > Arachnida > Sarcoptiformes > Liacaridae > Liacarus > Liacarus xylariae. The sequence continues at coordinate 10,972 of JAQFXN010000263.1, read as the reverse complement.
TTATGCTACGTTTGACGTCTTGAACTGTAAGCCCAGACCACAACCTGTGTCTCTACACTGACTGCCTCTTTGTGTGTCCGAACACTAATTTTTTATGTGTCCAACAGTTAATCATAAGTTTCTTTTCACTTTCACTACTGTTATGTTCTTGACTTACATTTTAACTATTTTTTATTATTATATATTATTTATTTAGTGTTAGCTTTTAAATAGTAGTGAATATAATAAATTAGATTTATTAACAAAATCTCACTCATTCTCTCCCCCCCCTCTCTCTCTCTCACTCTCGCGTTGTGTTGTGTTGTTCTTGTTATGAGACTCTTATATGAGTTAATTTATACCTTAAGTTAGTTTTTTAAAATGTAAAACTTATTTGTTAACTCTGAAAATCGAAACCTCCCGAACCATATTTTATTTCACTGCATTTTTTCTAGTTCTGTACCTCCCTCTCCCTCATGAACACACATAACACTATTATTAATGTCTTATTATTTAGTTTTTTCTCACAAAAATTATTTGTTATGTTATTAAAATGTGGTTTTGAGTTACTTTAAATTAATAACTTTTTATATGTGTTTTTCTTTTTGTGTTGAAACAATTTTTTAAGCTATAAGTATATGAGCATTGGCAAATAGCAAATAATATTTTTCTCCATTTTATTCTTTGGTTAATAATATTAGATAACTATTCAGAGGTTTTTATTACCATTATTCTTCATTTTTTTTATTTAATACCTTTTGAATGTTTAATATAATATAAATTTCTTCTTTAATGCCTATTATTAGTTATAATAGTTTTAAAGAGATTTTAAGAAAATAAAATAAATGTCAATTTCAGTTAATATGATTATTAGCGGCCAAAACCAATTGCCAGACCATTGACTCTCCACTAAAGTGTAATGGTTTTCCTCTAATTTCACTCATTTTGTTTGATTCACTCATTCAGTTAGTTCTCTCTCTCACTCTCTCTCTATTTGACTGCTAGTGAACTAAAAATCTTTGTGTAATAAAATGTTAGCCCAAACTACTCGTTAATATCAAGTCTAGCAGTCATTTATCGCTTTACAGTCGGCAAACCTTATATAAGTAGGAGAAGTGTATATATATTTCAGTTTGGGTCCTAAGAATTTGTACACAAAAACCTATTGCCAACTCCATTGCCAACTCCATACAGAAAAAATACATTAAGTGGACGTGAAATGATTGCTTTCATTATTAGAGCGCAATTTAGCTTAAGTTTTAGTTTAGTATTATTTTTTCTGTTCGCTAATAAATTTGTCTCTAAAATAGCCCCCAAAGTAAAAAAACACTACAAAACAAATTCTGTGTTTTTGTGTCGACTCTTATTCTGTTGCCTTAATTATAGCCATTTCTTTTAATTCCTATGACTAATTGAGATTACATTTCTCTCTCTTTCCCCTGTCTTTAGTTTGATGTCTTGTTCTTTTTCAGCTGAAATTTTAATGTTTAACAGAAATGTTTTTCCACATTAATTAAAAGAATAATTTTTTTCTAATTCAAATTTATATTTAGATACGATTTTTTTCAACTAATCATTAAAAAATAACAATAATTGCTTTCGAAAAACGAGAAAAAATATGATAAAATACATTAAAAATTAGTACTTTATTCTCTCTATAAATCATATATAATATAACTCAAAAGTTTGACTGTTTTTTTCTCTCATTTATGAATTTATTTTTGTTGTTTATTATATTTAATTCTGAATTTCGAAAAAATTTATTACCGCTTAAATGGATTGCAATTAATTGTTAATATTTATTGCCATTAAGTTCTTGTATTCATATTTTAGAAGTTTTGGAAAAGAGATATAATTTTTGTTGTTATTTGTATTTTTCTCTTCTTCTTTACTGTTATTACAGCTTATTATATATCAAAATAAAAAATTATATTTTGAGAGAAGTTAAGAAAAAAAGTAAATTAAATAATAAGAAGAAATATTAAAATTCCATTAGAATTAAAAGCGCATTTAATACTATATAATTATTTTGGCCCCAAAAGGTTTAATTCAATTACTGTTTTAAAACGTTTTCTTCTTCTTTATTAAAACACAATTTATTGAGATATTTATAAATACCAGGAGTTGTGTTCTAACAAACTCAACCATAGCTTAAACTTATAATTAGACTTAAATTTAATTAATCACAAAAATAATACTAATGTAATAAATAAGAACATTAAACGATTGCAGTATTTTTGTTGTTGTTATTCAATAAACAATTATTAAAATAAATTATATTTGTTTTGATTTTGAACTTTTAAATATCAATTACTTCAATATTTCATTCGTGAGTTACAACTCTTATATTCAATATATTGGATGTCTGTTTGTGTGAATCTCTCGTTTTTGCCCCCTATTCCTGCTTCAAAGTGCTTGTGTGTCTGCCCCCCCCCCCTATCCTTCTTCACCTGACTCTCTGACTCTAAGCGATTGGAATGTACGCTCAATTTAGCAAACATTTTGTATGGAAAAAAATGTTATAAATTTTTAGTTGAAAAAATCAAAATACGATTTATTTGCTTCAACTGAATGTCAAAAATATTATATTTATATATAAATATATTCTTGCATTTCTTCACTGCACTAATGCATTGCAATTTAGTTCTCGATGACAGACTTGAATGGGAGGTATAGATAGGTTACAAATAGTGTGTGACATTGAAATGTTTGTAAGTCCTGTCCAAAAACTCCACAGTTATTGTCATTTAAAAAGACTGTTTAATCATTTTTCGCTATGACATGACATATAACAACGTGTTGAACACAGAGGCCTAACCCATGCTATACCGTATATATCGGTGTAGACGAGTCTATAGATGTTGACAGCGATTTAAAAGAGTAGCGTAAAAGTCATATGTATTTTGTGTCACACCATATATACAGCACACGTATTATTTATCAGACATAGTTGAGTACATTGACTACAGTAGAAGAGAGTGGAGAGGGACCACCTTCTCCTCATGTGCTCATTCATATCCAATGTATTTGTGCCGTCCATTCCATCTCCAATCTTCATCCATATTGTCTCTGGCAGTCAGCTGTCAGTAGTTCTTAGAGAGCAAACACTCTTCTCCTCTCTCTATGAGTGTATGAGTACTCTATGTATGCAATGGACTATCGGTTCCGAAAAACAGTTCAAAACCAATAACTTATAGCTCTTTTCTACAGTATTTATGTGATTTGTAAAACACCTCTTATATTATGTGTGTTTTCACTCGACTATAATGGATGAGATTTTTATTTTACAGCACAGGTATTGCTAGTGTTCTCTCGCTCTCTAACAGTCTTTTAGTGCTAATAGATTTTCATTCAATACCATTATTATTATTGTAATTTGCAGTCACACTTCTCTCCAAAAGTACTGTACTTTTCAATACATTTACTAATAATGTATTTGTGTTGTGAATAGCGTTTTGCACACAAAAAAAGCATTTTATGAAAAATTATTATTAATTCTTCTCTCAACTACTCTATGAATACTATTATGTATATATATTTTTGAATATATTTTATATTTCCATTATTTGAAGTTTTATAGTCATTCAGTCATACGTTTTATGCATAATCACTGAGTATTTTGAATGTTAAGCAAAAATTATTCACTTTATGTATTAGTTTTCGTTGTATTTTATTATTATTTTTTCTCGTTTTTCTATTAAATACATTAAAACATACTATTTATTGAATTTTTTACAATTTTTTTCTCTTCTCTTCTATGCATTTATTGAGATATCATGTATTCTCATTCGTCATTCTCTCGATTGGAAATTAAGTTTTATTTTATTTTTTATATTATATATTTGTCTCGTTTTAAATATCATTTACTATTTTAATATCACTTTTTACGAATTGCATTCAATGTTTAGGCCTTCGATTTGTATGTATTTAATGAGTATTTATATTAAAAGATTATTAAAAATTCATTTTTTCATTCACTCTATTAATTGGGATTATTTGGTGAATCTATAATTCATAACTTTTTATATATATTAATAATTTCAATGTCTCGATCGCATCAATGTCTTCGATGATTATGGCCTTCGAATAGTATTTTGAAGAAAAAGGAGAATAATATTTAAATTTTATTTATTGAATACAATACTTAATAAATGCAATTATTTCTAATAAAATATTATTTGTCAGTCAATTGTTTGGCGGTTTTCTTGGATTTTCTCAGAATTAACAATCAGTTGTTTTTCTTGTTTTCTCATTTGAATATACGATTTAGTCTTTTTTGTTTCAGAGGAGTAGTAGTTCTCGGATTTGTATATTAAATAATAAAAAATCTACTCAGAGATTATGAGAACTGAAAAAAGTTGTTATCTCAGACATAAAGTTTTGGCTTATGTTGGACTACAGTTATAAACCCAGAGCTCATTGAAGTGCATCGAAATTCTTGTGATAAAAACTTCTTTTTTTCTGAATCGAGAGGACGAGTCGTCGAAAAGTTTATGATTATAACAGTGAAAATGTGCGAACAAAATGATAAAAACAGACACAAATCGTGTCTATAATATCTTAATTTTTAGCGATTTTAGGAATTTATTTCTTTTCGCTTCGATTTTCAATACATTAAGAGAATAAAGAAATGAATTGGTTTTAATCTTTATTTCATTGAATCAAATAAAACGATTCAAAAAATTAAAAACTAATTAAAATTGATTTAAATATTGTTTTTTTTAATTTCAATAGTATTTTAAAAGCACTTTCTTTTAATGGAGAAATAATTGAACTAAAAGTTTCTTATAATTCAAAATATATTTTTAAAGCTTTAAATCTAAAACTCGAAAGAAATCGAAAATAATATTGTTTTATGTCTTTTGAAGTGAATAAAAGCTATTTTTATTGCATAATAGACTCTTAGCGTTGATTTAATATAAAAATAAAATATTATTCACAAAAAATATTTTTTCTTTTTTTTTGAATTCAATATTAAACTTCAGAAAAAGAAAGAAAAGGAAAACATTTTACACATATATGCAGTATATATGGCTATAAATTGTGGAATAGAAGAGGTTTTATAGTATTATTTATTTGAAGAGCTTATTGTATATTATTTTATGAGGACTTTGTCTTTGTTTCTATAAAAAAGTAAAATCTGAACTACTTTTTGTGGTCTATTTGATAGTGAAATACTATAAAAATGCATATGAAATGAAAACGTAAAGCACTTGAAAGTGGAATCAGTGCTACATATTTACTGGGATTAATATATCGGTCTATCCTTTCCATAAATACACTCACAATATATTCTCTAAGATATCATTCTGTTGTTAACTGTAATACATGTGAAGAACTTTATTTAATATGATATAATCACAGGTATAAGAGCTTTGCATTTGTATCTATCGATAAGAGACCGGGACTTATAATAAAATAAAAATGTTTCGGTAGATAACAGATATTTTATTTTTTTATTTGATTATTAAAGGTTTTCGAATCAAATATATAATACCTAAAAAAATCTCTTCTCTCGAACTTTTATATATATTTATGTGTCGTTTGCAAAACAGAATGATTTACTGTATTATAATATGTTGTGATTCGTATCAGTAATTCATATCAATAGAAAATTTTTATTTCATTTTCTTCTCCACTGTTTTATTCTGTTATCTGTTTTAATAAAGCCTCCAAATGAAAGGGATTGGCATTTATATATTTCTCAAGTGCTCTTTAAGACTCTTTTTTACGTAATATTTTATATATACAAAGATTCTGTTTGTTTGTTATAACTGATAGTTAGAGTACAAGTATTTAATATAATAAAACTCCAATAGTTTTCTATACTGTTTGCTAATACTCTACTAATACTCTCATCGATGAGTTTAGAGAAGCAATTCTTATCAATCAATAGAATGCTATACTTTTGCAATCAATAGAAATAAAAAGAAATCTTTTTTTCTGATTTGCAATGATTTTCATTAATATTGTTATTAATATTATTCAATAAGTCGTGTAAATCTCAGTTAAATGTTATTTAAAATTATTTCCTTTTCTCTCTCTTTATATCTTTTTCTTATTTTAATTTTCTGTTCAATTCATTGATTCAATTTTTTTAAACAAATATAAAAACTTTTATAAACGAATGAATGAGTGAATGCCTTATTGAATAGCAATAAAAATAAAGAGAAATACTTTGTATATAAAAAAAACTAAAATAAAAATTCTCTTCCAATACTTCGTTTCAATAAGATTTGAGCTTTTCATCAATTTTAATACGATTTGTAATAAGGCATATAAGCCGTACGGGTATGTATGTGTGCCCTGTTATGTATTATACGAGAGAGCGCTTATAGCTTTTTGGAATCCCAGGTGCGGTATTTTTTAGAGAGAAAATAGAAAAAGCTTTACAAAAACGATTTTTGACTGAATAGATATATTTAGTTATATATATATATAAATGTAAACAGTCTTATGAGAAGAGAAAGAGGAAAATCAAGTGCAAACATTTGAAATCCCATTCGTACATATATTTAAGGAATATTTTTATTTCAATTCTTCTCTTTAATTCATCTCCAAATATACTCTAAGAATCTCTGTATATATACAGTCGTGAAATGCAATTTTAAAGATATTATTCACGTTTAGTATGAATACCAGAGTATATTCACATTAATTCTCTTACAGAAAATCTCAAATAAATATAAGAATAAATTTTTTATATTTATATTCTTTAAAAGTGCTCTTTTATTAACACCAATAGTCGTGTGTTTTAGTTCCTTGTATTCATTATTAATAATACTTTAACAGGAGTTGACTGTTAAGGCCATAAGATTTCGGAATCGTTTTCTCATATTTCCAACACTTATTCGTCTTAATAATGACTAAATTATTACTTTCTTTAAATTGCTTTAAAATTTTATTTTCTTTCTTATAATCTTTAATATCGATGACATATCTTGAGCTGAGATTCTGGTCTTTCTTTTATATGGCATTCATTCTCAATTCAATCATTCATTTATTCATTCATTGTTGTAGTAATTTGTGTTGAAAAACATATTTTGTATTCACAATTGACGTAAATGTATTAAATGATAGAAAAAATTGTTATTTTTATTATTTCATCTGAAGTGAAGTGAGTGAGAAACCAAATTACGTGACGGCCTTTTCTTCTGGTGCTCTTGTCTAAGCAGACACGCCATGAAAATTAATACCAAAAATTGCTGTATTTATTATATATATTGTGTTTGTATTATAACGAATATATGAATTTGTCTCAAATTATTATTATTACTATTATTTTTGTTACTCTAACTCTCCATACAGTTATTGTTTTTTTCATAAGTGTTTTCTCTTTCATTCTTCTAAAAAACCTGAAACCTTCTAATAATTGATTGAATGAATTGTTGGAAATTGAATTGAATGACTCGAATGACTCTCTATTTATTCTAAGTTTATGTGTGTTTGAAGAGTGATATTCCTTGAAATACTTAAGCCATTAAATAAATACTTAACAATTGCTTCTCTTCCTCTCCTATTCTATCCTTTCTTTTCTCTTTGCCAATGAATTTTCATTATTCTATTGATTATTAACTTATTATTGTTTTAACAATTTTTGTTGTGTAAATCAATTAATTGAAAAGATAATACTTTTTCCCTAACGTCTTATTAAATAAACGCCAATTACTTTGCAAATGACTAATAGTATTCATTGTTTTCACATTTTCAAAGTCTCTATTATTATTTTTCTTCTCCTTTAGTTTTGTTGGTGAAAATTTATTTTTGTCTCTTGTTTTTAGAAATATCCTGAGCCAGAGATCTAGTAATTGAATGTATGGAGAAATACATCTTTTAGTTAACTCTCTGTCTGTTTATAGGATGAAAATAGAAAACGATTCTATACTTAAGAGTGTTTGAGTGCTATCTTTGATTTCTAAGGCCTTCTGGCCTTCAATCACAACTACATATCAGTAATTTTTTCTTCTCTGCTCTCTATGTGTTGTGCAAAGACTCAGTATTTTGTAATTTTACGTTAAAACGAGAAATGCGTTCTCTCTTTCTCTCCAATAGCATTCAATACAAACAAAACTCTCGCGATTCCTAACGTAACTCTACTTAATCTTTATGGCTATCCCTAAAGAATAATCACTTAAATTATTGTAAACCACATGAGAACTGTATGCTCTTCTTTGAACAGCACAGACACACTACACAGTACTCTCTCTCAAATTTGATATACCGATGAGATGAGTGTATGTTTTATGTGCTCTTCTCTGCTTTCCTCTACTGCCAGTGCTCTCACTCTTTCGTAATGTCTTAGACCAGAGAGAGGAGAGAGTGAGAGAGAAATGAGATCTGAATCCTAAGCCCTCATAACTGTACTGTTAGTCAAGTCTTTAGCTGCGAATCGAATGTCTATCACAAGTGATCTGCTTTTCTTCAGCACAAGAACTCTCGCCAACTCTGTTCGTAGAGATCCCACACCACGAGTCTAAGGGCTATATATTTGCTGGTGCTCTGTCTTCTTCACAGCCTATCCATCGTAGGTCTCTCTACTCTCATACACTGTTTCCGTCTACCCCTCCTCTATCAGACCCCTTAAAAAGCAAAGAAATAGTAACTATGGATTTGTGTGCGAAGACGTCGTTTGGCGTTCACTATCCACTCAAATGTTGACTTTTTTGCTCTAATATGAAATGTGAACACATTTTTTGTGCTCTCTCTCTCTCTCCCCCCCTCCCTCTCTCCTCCTCCCACCCTCTCCCCTCCCTTAAAGTGAATGTTTCCAAAGAATTGTTTACTTGTATTAAAAGTTTATTTTTTATTTACAGAGACTTTCGAATCGTTTAAACGTCTCGTCTTATAATTTTGTTTCTCTTTATTGCTTTTGATAATGAAATATCTTTACTCTGAGCTCCTCTTCCTCTCCTATTAATGTTAATCTGATATATATTTGTCTGTATTTATGATAATTTTTGCAGAAATTTCTTTTGATATAAATATTTAAAAAAACATTCGCTCTTTTCATATATGATATCATATTTTGAAAGAATTTTTGTCTTTTATTTTTTCTTTAACAACATTTAGCAAAAATCTAAAACTCTGCGAGAGGTCATGGCCTTAATGAGAGAGAGTTTGCCTAAAAATTTTCTGTATTTTTTTTCTCTCTCGAAGTGATGTTAATCTGTTGGAAATGCATGACTACTACGATATGAGCGTTGCATCACTTGAGAGGAACCGAAAGATAAAACTTTTCTTTTCTATCATTTCTATCTAAAGCTCACAATTCTCTTAGATTTTGGTTACTGTTGTTGTTGTGTTCTCTCTCTTTTTGACCGAATTTCTCTCTTATTCTCTCTTTGATTCTCTTATTTCTTGTATTCTTTCTTATTCTGTTGGCACATATCTATCTGTGCCCACAGGTCTATACCTCATGAGAGTGAGAGAGGGATAAAGAGAAAGACAAGTTTATATATACGTAAAGTATATTTACTTCTGATTAATATCAATGAATTTGAGTTTAATGAAGTGCGACTCGCGTTCACTCATTCCTTGAGCTCCTATTCCTTCTCTCCTACAGTATATTCAGATTAGAATCGGAGAAAACATTTCTTCTCTTCTTTTTTTCGTATGAATTTTGACTTGAAAACGATTTTCTGATAATTATATGATTGTAGAGGGCTTTCAATTATGCGCTTATTTTCGATTTAAATGCCTGACATTATAATTATATAAAGTTTTCGCGAAAAGCGATTTATAATTTTTCATTTGCTTATTTTTATTTTTTCTATTTATTATTCCTTTTTATTAGTGTTCTATAAATTTCAAATTAGAAATTCATTCAATAATTTTATAGCCGTTTTTGAAGAAAAGCGAGCTTAACGTTATTTTTCAGATGATTTTTTCTCTTTTTTTAATGAATAAATTAGAAAATATGTTATTCACTCAAAAAAGTATATAATTTACAGAAAGATGATTTGTCTATTCGTTCTTAAATCAAATCATGAATTTAATCAAAATATATAAACATTTATTAACAATACTTCTCTTCGGAAGAAAAGTTATAATGAAAAAAAGCAATTTTTACTGATTTAATAATTAATATTCTGAAAGACAAATCAAAATTGTTTTTCAGTTTGTATTTATTTTTTGATTGAAAAGTCACGATTTAGTAAAGTCAGAAATCTTTTTTCTCATGTTATTTTATTTTTAATTTGTGCTCAATCTTAGCATTTAATCTCAAGAATTTATATATATTTTTCTCAAATAATTTCTTTCCCTTCGCTTCAGTCGTTTAACAATTATTAATATTTTTTCTTTCGATACCAAACCATTCATTAACCGTTTTTAGTATTTTATTTTATTTCGAAAATTTTAATCTCTTTTAAATAGTTTTATGCGAAATTTTTTTTTCTATTCAATACTTTATATTCAAATCTCGTTATTTATTAACTTTTAGTTTTATTTCGACAATAATACTAATGAATTAGTTCTCTCTCTTCACTCATAACATAACATTACATATTTGAATGACTTATTGCTGTCAAACCTATTGAGAAGTTATTCGTGACATTCATTTTTGTGAGACTCAATACATATACATATTAAAGCATTTATTTGCTCTTTTAGTTTCTTAACTAATTTGTTGTCAAAAAAAAATCCCTTAGACTTCACACAACTTAGGAAAAAAGCCATGGGTTGAGAGGTCAGGCCATCTCCTAAATCGCGACAAACTCTCTCTCGATTGACATAAAATATTCTATAAATTCTTTCGCCTTTAAGAAGATGAAGGAGAAAAATACTTATAGACTCTGTTCGGCGTAAAACAGACAAAAAATTTGTATTTATTTTTAACTCATTTTTCTTATTTTAATTTTTATTTCGCGACTTTGAACTCATCCTTAAAAAAATAGAGAATTTCTATTTCAAAAAAATAGTCAATTAAGTGTAGAAAAGAAAATGTGCAAAAATAAAAAGAAAGAAGAGAACAAAAAATTGTTTCAAAAAATAT
>JAQFXN010000262.1:0-25302 GCA_034693365.1 Liacarus xylariae | reverse complement strand
TCCAGACATATATGACGCGACTCTGGCCGTTACCGTCGGGATCAGGTCAGCGGTGATAATTTACCACAGAAGAATAATAAGTATAACACTCGACGCGACTTTATGAAAGCTCTACAAAAATATATATATTGTGCCAAATGGACTCATGGATTGGTTTAAATCAAACGTTATAAATAGTGTATTGCAAAGTTTGCACCCCCATAACCCCCCTTAACAATGCCATTGGCACAAATTTGTACTTTACCAATTATGAGTGGACTATAAAGAACAAAATAAGCGAAATTTGTAAAAATTGGTTCCTAATTGAGGTCAATCTCATTGTTAAAACAAAAAGGAGATTATTGATATGTAGTTGTCATCCATCAAAACAGAATCTTTATAGACATTAATTAAAATAATGTCTTGCTTAATTATAGTGCATATCATAGTTTAAAAATATCTCGCTAATAAATATTAATTAGTTGAAATATAAGAAAGATTTAAAATGATTCAGAAATTAAGATATAAATTGCACTATACTGTATGTGTAGTTCAATACGAAGCAAGTACATTCAAGATTTCTACACATAAGCTTTTAATTTGAACTCACATTATAAACTATTCTAATTTCAAGCTTTTGAAAAGATTTATCTTTTTTCAAAAGTAGTTAATTGGAAATCTTGATTCACATATGTTTGTGGATTTGATTTTGATTTGATGGATGGCAACTACATCAACTATCGTTTTTTAAAAATGACCAGCTTGTAAACCTAAATTTGTGGTTCGCTTTATTTTATATTATTGATTAATCTGTTACCGAGAGTTTACATTCGATTTCAAATAATTTGCAGTAAAAATTTTGCTTACTTGTAAAGAGTGGCTTACTTCAATCAATGGCTAACTTTTCATTTCAGACTAATATTTGACCCTCGTTCAAAGATTAGTCAAATATAATAAGTAATTATTAAGAATAAGCGACATAGTAAAATTTAGGTCTACTAACTGGTTTAAAAAACAATAGTTTTTATTTTTTTAAAAATAACTAATTCAATACTGAAAATCAGAGATGTGATCTAGAGGGTTTATTCTGATAAGAGTTTGAAACTTAATCACATTTACTAATACGAATTCCATTGAACTCTATTGAAATCTATAGAGTTTGTAATAGTGGATATGATTCAGTTTCAAAATCTTATCGGATTAAACCCTCTAGATGACAACACTGCTGAAAATGAAGTTAAGTAAAAATCTATTTGATTTCAAAGTTTAATTATTAGTGAACTAAAAGTACCAAGAATATCATAGCTACTAATGTAGATTTTTAGTCAAAAATAAGCTAGTAATAAGCTTAGATTTACTAAAAAAAGTTGATATTTTAATCTACCAAGTTTAAGTTCTATTTGAGAAGTTCCACCATCAAATAAGCACCATATCAAAATTTATCTGTATTACTGATTTTATCCAAAAATAAAAAATAGAACTTGTGCATCTATATTTTTACATAAATGTACATCTCGTCCCAAAACACTGTAAAGAAAAATTCACTTCAAAACTGTTTGGAAATTCAGAATTTTTCATTTATTTTATACATTCAGCAAAACTTTTATTAGATTTATTTCTTCTCTAAACTATTCCCAACAGAATATTCCGATACTCACTATCTCACACATTCCCTCCCATTGCTCGCTGAAGAGTTACTACTTCTCTACAGTACTCTTACAGTTAGAATACTATATCTTCATTTTCATGAATTATGAATCGCGAATAACATTTGTAATAAATTACTGTCAAAATACAAATATAATAAATAATCATTTTTTTCTGTTACCAATTATTTAACGCTAACATTGATTACTAGTTATGAAGAAAAAAAAGACATTAATTTAATTGAAACGAATGTATGAATGAATGGCTGAGAAAAAAAATGTCATCAATTTGTATAGAAATTTCAAATTAAAGACTCTTCTCTATTATGCTGTCTCAGATCGGCCACTGGTCGCAGTCGACTCTGTCCAATATGACTACTAATCTTCATATAAGCCAAGAGATGATGTCTCACTATTCGGCCATATCTATGAAGAATATTATGCTGACAGTGACCACAGTTATCAGCGAACCCTACACTATGTTCAAGACGTCGGCGATCTCGAGGACCGGTAACGAACAGTTCGAGGGCTTTGCCGTCGATCTGATTGAAGAGTTGTCTAAATTAATGGGATTTAGATATAAATTCAAACTCGTCTCAGACAACAACTACGGCATTAAAGATCAATTTACCGGAGAGTGGAATGGAATGATTGGTATTTCCTATTTCCTCATATTTATTATATAATACTTTAATTTAATGATATTCTGTAAATAAAATGAAGAAATTTATGTAATTTTATGACTGCATTCTTACAGTTTATTCACTATTTGTTTGTTTTTTTCAAATTTTTAATTCACTAAAACTTTTGTTGTTGTTTAGGAGAACTAATTCGAGGCGAAGCGGACATTGCTATTGTAGGTCAGGTGCAATTTATGTATTTAATTATTTATACATTAGTAGCGAAATTATGGCAAACAAAACTATTTGATAACTATTTTGATGATATAAGAGACAAATATTTGAAACATTCCTTCCTGTTTTCCTGAAACACTCCTCTTTCATACCTACAATACAATATATGATATGCACATTTCTATATGTTATACCTATTGCCTCATAACTATTCAAATAATAACGAAATATATAGCATAATTAGTAATTCCTGGGTGTATTATATTATAGTACTACTTATAATAGTAGTACAGTACATGACCGTTGGTATCAACCTGCAAAAATTTAGTAAATTGGTTGATAGGATCGATAGTTGACAGAATTGAATAAAGCAAAAACTTAATTTTAAAAATTAAATCACATATTATTGATTTCGCATAGTAATTTAATGTATTTTCAGCAATTATTTCTTGATTTCAAATAGTTTTAAATTTATTTTTTCATAAATTTTAATAAAACAATTGCTTATTCTAAAACAGCCTAACGTTCGTTTTAGATTTTATCTGTCAAAAAATTTATCTAGTGCACTTGATATCAATGAAAAGATTTTTACATGTAATTAAATAGGTTCGGAATGAAAAATTGGTTGATATCAACAATCGGTTGATAACAATCAACTTGATATAATCCGACCTTTTTATCATTACAGTAATTGACAATTGATTATGGTTTACGCATTTGGTTGATTAGACTGATTAGTTGATACGAATAGTATTGATAGTAACGGTCATATACTGTACTTTTTTCATGCTAGGTTGTTCTGAAAACAAGTATTAAATTTTTTACTTATTTTATATTTATTGTAGTATTTGTAATAGCGTTTATATTTTTAAAAATTAAACTTTGCTGGTAATTACTAGATAATCATGGTTTCCTTTTATTTTATTATATTCGTAATTACTATAATAATGCACCCTCTCGTATGTGTTGTAATAATGCACCTTGTCATATGTAGTTATCTGGTATACATAATCCTCGTACTCATTCTCTTTCACTATGACGTCATCATAATTTAAATCACCAGTGACATCGTTTTTATTAAGATTTTTGCGTAAATAACATCTATAGACAATAATTGAAATGATAATAATTATACAAATAAATAAAATACAACACGTAATATATATTATCAATGTTGTTGACATGTTTGATCCTGATAGATTGATAATTTTGGAATTTATAAATACACATTCAATCTCAATATTTTGATAATTGTCCCATTTTCCATTTAAACATTTAATTGGAGTTGCTAGAGTCTTTTCTTTTAATTCAATTTGATATTTAATTGAAGCACTTGTAGTATTTTTTGTATAACTATTACAGGTAAATTTAGCAGACACACCACTGGGAACTAGGATATTACCATCATCATAATCAATGTTTGAATCATAAACTATTTCAACATTATCATTTAATTCAGACTTGTTAATGGGTTTACAATATGATCTACGTATGCATTGGGGAAAATCGACAGACCATCTCCCATCTGTGGTGCAGGTAATTTCATCTTGTCCAAACACAATATAATCCACTTCATTCTTACAGCCATAATAGTATATTGGGTTATTATTTTTGACACTATCTGAAGCAATAGAGAAGTGTTCATCAGGTGAACCACAATCCTTTATGAAATAATACAGCCTTACATCGCACACATAGATTATATAGGGATAGAATGTTTTGCTAAATAGTGTGTAATCTTTAAATAGTACTTTAAATTGAATGCCAGTTGCCTTAATTTTTTCCAAATGACCACAGTCAAATTCAACTGTTAAATAATTATCTCGATTCACTAGTCCTTCATCAAGGTGATACATTTTAACCAGGATACATTGGATTGATTGATTTTTATATTTAGCATTTGTATGTGCAATGAGTGTAACATTCTTATTTGTCAATATCTCCTTTAAACCTTGAGCATACAACTGCACTCGAATATAATCTATGACAACTGGATTTGATAAACTTGAAATAAAAGTGTGATTTACTGTAGATATTCTCCATTTAAGACAATTATTAGGTGGCGTTGAGTCTGGCGTATAAGCACCTGTATTGTTGAATACGGGTGCTGTAATAAAACCTAATCCTGTTCCTTTGTTCCCTATAGATCCACTCGAAAGTGTATAATTTGTTAGGCGTGTTTTTTGCAGATAGTTGATGGCTAAATATAATAATAATGTAGTTAGAATTTTTTGTAGCTTTAGGATATAAATTTGGTTGCAAAGAGTAAAATATTTTAAAACTTTAACTGAAAGTTTCGCAAACGTTTTATGAAACTTTCAACATATAAAATATCTTTCATTTCACTACAACTAATGCCATCTATGAATTTTTCAAAAATATTTGAACAAATATTTTATAACATGTGCAAAATGAGTTCAAATATAAGAGAATATTTAATTAAAATTAAAGTTAGAGCTATAGTTAGAGTAAGAGCAACAGTTTTATTTATATATTTAATTCAATGATTTTGTTTTAAATCTAGTTTAATTTTGCAATTTTAAAAATAACCAAGATTTAGTACAATTACACTTATGAGAAGACTTTATGCATCTGAAACAAGATTTGTAGTTACAAAAATAAGCTTAGTGCAGAAATAATTGTCAAAAATTGCTATTCGAAACTTTCACTAAAAAATGAAAGTTTTAATTTTTCAGTGAAAGTTTCACTGAAAATTTCACTCATTTTTAGATTTCATGAAATTTTGCAACCTTAGATATAAAGTCAATTTAATCTATTTTATAAAGATAAACATTCAAAAATATTAAATAAATATTCTATATGATCAGGATAATAGATCAAACTTTTTAAAAATTCTCAGACTTCACTTATGTAAAAAAATCAACCCTTCCCTTCCGTTGTTTGCAATTTTTATTCAACCATTGTTTCTAATTAATAACATTTACCACATCTAGGTGGAGTTCCTGTCCAATTTCCAAATTGACATTTTCGTTCACTATTTCCAACTAATAAATTGCCAACATGGCATTTATAAATTAATCTTGTGCCATGGTTAAACATTTGTAATCTATCCAATGAAGGACGATAACTATCATCAAAGCGAATATTTGTATTCGGAGGTAAAACTAGTCGATCACACTTGCAATTATCATTAGCAATGGTTATATTATTACAATTATGTAATGAAATTGTGGCAATAATATAGGCAAACAAATTCAGAACTATGAATAATAAGTGGCAATTCATATTTCAAATATTTTATACAGTCTTCATATGTAATCACTATATTTGTTAGATTTATTTTATTCTTTTTTTCAAAACATCCTTTTTTCACAATTACTTATATTTCCTGTACATAATATTAGAGCAGTTGTAAAATTCTTATGAATTTTCAATTTTATGCTATTGTTATTTTTATACAAAGTACAGTCTTCCAGATTTTAAAGTTCCAGAGAAATGCTTTATTCTCACTCATTAGCATTGAGTTTTTAAATTTGATTAATTTTTACCCAATGATTAACATTAATATCAAATAATTCAAAATAAAAACTTACAAAATCTGGACGGCTGTATATCATTTATGAGTAGTGATGAGCACAGGCCCGAAAATTACAGGACTGAGCCTGGGCCTCGGCATATAAACATATTACGATCCTGGGCCAACTCCATGAGTCTCAACTCCTGGGCCTGGCCTCTAGCATAAACCTTGCGCAGTTAACGGGGTATAACCAATATACCAGGGGTAGGAGGGGGAGAGACAGATGCTAGAAGTGGTCTTTATTCTTAAACTCTGTGTCATAAATGCCAATATCACCTTCTGTCGTAATACTATTTATGTATTTAAACGTGAAATACATTTGAAATATAGTCGGAAACAATGTTCTCTATCTATAAGTAGATTAAAATATGAAAAAGAAATTACAAAACAAACGCACATTTATTTAAAGAATAGTTTTGAACACATTTGAGGGGAAAACAAATGGGTTTATAAATAGGAAATAATAATTTCATAGATTTCTAAATATATTCCGAAAAGTATTTTTACAAATATTTATTGATTTTCTTCTAAATTATCATTTTTTTTATTGTTTTAAGTAATGTTTGTTCTGAAGTCTTACTGATTTTTTTCGTGTTGTCTCTAATCAAATGAAAACTTTTCTAATTTTATTGCATTTATTCAACAATTGACAGACACTCGAATCGCTAATACTTGTGTCGGAATAAACACTAATTGTCTGTAGTTTCGGCAGTTTTATCAATGATTTAATCGCCGAATCAGTTATTTTTGCATTACTTATAGACAAATATTGAAGTTTTGGTAAATGTTTTTCAATGTCTATAAAAAATGAGTCATTAATGTAATTATGGTTTTCACGGAAATTCAGTGTTAAATGAGTTAATTGTTTGCATTCAGTCAGCGATTCACATGAGAACTCAATTCCAACACCACTTATAGAAACACAGCTCAGATTCAATCGTTTAATTCGTCTAAAATATTGATTAAATGTGAGAAACAATTCGTAAAACTTCTCGATTGTTAACTGATATGAAAACAGAGAAAAACTTTTCAATTCCTGACATTTGAGCGCAATTTGTTTCAATAGTTCGATGATATAGTCGGTAGTCGTGTCTAAAGTCAGCTTCAAATGTATTAATTGTGACATTTGTGTCAATCCATTCATTAATAAATTGAATGCATTTTCATCGCATTTGTAGACAAAGTTCAGTTCAATAGATTTGAAACTTTTTCTGTATTTCTGAACAAAATATTCAAATCTATTCATACATTTATTATTATAGTTGAACTGAATTCTCGACAATCTATTCATTGAATCA
Source organism: Liacarus xylariae (assembly GCA_034693365.1). Taxonomy (NCBI): domain Eukaryota; kingdom Metazoa; phylum Arthropoda; class Arachnida; order Sarcoptiformes; family Liacaridae; genus Liacarus; species Liacarus xylariae. Next base: position 17,987 of record JAQFXN010000262.1, on the reverse strand, counting down.
ATACTTTCTTCACTCAATTCATTCAATGAAAGCGAAGTCATATTCAGTTCAATTAATTTTGTGCACAATTTTAGTTTGCGCTCAAAATAGTGTACATTAATGGCATTAATAGACTTCAAACTAATGGCAAATCTATCGAAAAACTCATCAACACTTTTATGGCTTAATTGCGAGAAATTGTGATTAATTTCTCTTAAATTAATGCAATATTTTGTGATTAAATAAAACATTTGTTTGTAGTCATAGTTTAGATACGACTCTAAAGCAATTGAATTAATGTTTCGACACTTTTTCAATATTTGTATGAATTTTATTAAATAATCACTTCTTCTCAACATTTGCCACATTTTATAATATAGTTTCCAATCGATAGAGAGTTTGTATTGTTTTTCATAAACACATCTTTGAGTCGGTTTTGAAAGACATTCAAAACGAAACTTATCTTCAAATCCGAGAAAACTCAACAACACTTCAGACAAATCATCGCCGAAACGATCGAAACTGTCTTTACTATAGATTTTCAATTCATTCAACACTTTATTAGAGTTTTCACTCATTTCTGAATCACTTCTTAATTCAGTTTTAGATCTCTTCTCAATTGAACTCATTTTCTATTAAAACAAAATTCAGTGAATGATTGAATGCAAACACAAAACAAAGTAAAAAACAATTTTTTTTTGTATACAAAAGTCAAATGACTTTAAATACTATCAAAGCATTTGTTAAAACATATAAAACAATAGTTTAATACAACACAAGCTTTTAATTAAATTATTTCTGCATTTAATTGTGATTTACTGTAAATAAAAATGAAAATATTTTTGTTTTGTTTACAAAACATGTGTTTTCAATGTTTATGTTTATGTGTTTTATATAAAAGCACTTAAACAACAATCTGATAACTTAGACCATTAAATATATTCTTTATACATATATTTGTGTTTAACCTTTTGTCTAAAAAAGGCCATAATTTTCAAAAATATTTATTAGAATTTCAGTACAAATTATTTGTAACTTCTTATTGAACTAAAACACAGAGTTTTCAATGCATTAAATCAACAAAATATTATTCAACACATCTATTGTATAGTGACTACACTGGCGTTTTTCGCTTAGTGCTACGTCTCTAGCAAGTCTACCGCTTCCCCTCCGCTCTGATTCCCCTTTATAGAGTAAACAAAAACTAAAAAACATTTGATATCAGCTCCTATTGTAATATTTTATTGAAAAAAATTATTAGACAAACATTATTCAACTAAATTTTCTTGTGATTAATTAAATCCTTCTTTGATTTATAGACTTGATTGAAGTAATTGTATTGACATTTGAATTGATTTTGAGTGAAATCTCCTACACTTTCTTCAATCATATCTATCCAAACATTTTCAACAATTAATTCACATATTTTTAAATATTTATTAAAATTTAAATCCAAATAATCATTATTTTCGTATTCAATCACGACTTCAGACAAAGCTTTTATTTTTTTGAAATTTTACATAATTCTTTCAATTCATTTAATTTAATTAACTCATTCCTCAACGCAATAACTGATCCACTCTTTGAACACAAATCTAAATAATTATTTTTTCTTTCAATGACTTTTATATCCAGAAATATGTGAAATAAATGTTTGATAAGAAAGTGAATTGTAAACAATTATTTTAATCTATTGCAGGTGGCTGCTTGACATTAGCAATAGATTAAAATATAATAGTTTACAATTCACTTTCTTATCAAACATTTATTTCATTAAAATTTCTGAAATAATATTTTTTCATTTGTTGTTGTATTTTATGAGAGAATTTTCAAAACTATAAGCACTTTTTTAGTTCATCTTCCTTTTGGGGGAATCAGAGCGAATGGGAAGCGATAGACTGGCTAGAGACTTTGCACTAAACGAAAAACGCCAGTACAGATTGTAGTCCATTGACATCAATGTAGTTAAATGTCAAATACAAATAGACAAATAGAAAGTTTTATTTTTTTAAAAATAAATTATTGAACAAAACTTTAATTTATTCAATCCAATACCTATACAATTGTTGTGCATGGAGATTTTACTAATTATCTATGGCTAGTGTTACATTATTACAATAGTTAATAGGGTTTGTTTCACTTGTTATGTTAGACAGAAATATGAATATTAATAGAAAATTTTAAAACAAAATCATTTTTTAATCAGGGGTTGCAAAGGGAGGCTGTGGCCCAATTACCCTCGCCCTGAATTTGAGATTCTGCAAAATACACCTTAATTTTGATCGTCGCAGGGAAAAAATTTGTATTTGTACCTTACTCCCTGAGCATTTTTCAGATTTTTAAAATTTTTATTCACCCCGGCCACCCTAGACATTTTAAGAAAATGTTATCAAGATACCCCATCGACATCCTCCCTGATTCGGACGATCTTGGAGACCCCTGTTTCTAATATGATTATATTTTAGAACATTTTTATAACTTCATTCTCATTTAATATAAGCGTTTTTTAAATAATTTCAATAAATGTTTTAATATCCCAGATGTAAAAGTTTGATAGATTTACAAGAATGTAATCATCTATATTTTTTGTAATTTATTTAAAATTAATACTTTTTTCAAATTGTTCAAGGATATATAAGATTCAGCTTTGTTTTACAAACTGGATTAACTATATTCTAAAGGTGTTACATCATAAGTTATTTTAACTTAATATTCTAATGTTGTAAAAATGTTACAAAGCTTAAATTTAGTTTTTAAATTGTGATTTTTATTGATTTCGTAATTCTGGACTCAATCAATATTTTATGTCATCTTTGTTACTTTATTTGTTAATTTGTCTATTTTTATTTATAAATGTGTTTTGAATAATCCTGCTTAATCAACAACAACTATTTAAGTCGAGAATACTAAATGAATATTTTATAGTTTAAAAATTACTATTTTTTGACAGATCATCGATAATGTGGCATTTGCATATATAAAAAGTTACAAAATCAAATATAATTTGTTGATTTAATTAATTATATTTTTAATATTTAGTTAAGATGAATGCTCGGTTTCTAGGTCAAATGTTAATAAAGCTTTAGATACTGAAATATTATTACCAATATTATTCCTATTATAAAAATAAACTTATTTCACTTATAATTTATAGTTTTCAGAACCAAAACATATATTTTTTATTTTGATGAAATTTTAAGAAAATTTATTTAAATGAATTTCATTTATTCTTTACTCTTATCACGAGTTCTATTTAGGGATGTGGAAGAGGTCGCCCGGAATATATTCTCCGTAGCGTTTTTGCCAGGTACCACTATTGGTTATCCGCGAGGTATTTATAATACATTTCACAACATTATTGGACATTACCATGGTATACTCTCAAATTGAAAGAACATTTATACTAAAACACATGTTAAGATTAAACAAGAAAGAAAATTCACTTTACATATACTGTTTTTTAAAATTGCCTTCGAAAGAAGCTAATGTATGATTTAGTACTGAGTTTTACAATTATAGTTACAAGTTATAAGTTTTTTTAGCATTTATTGATATATTTGTATCTACTGGTTAGTAGATTAATTCAATTTCAATCTTATACGCTGATTCGTTGAATTCGCAAGTTATGGCAATTATATTTAATTAGATTATAAATTCTAACTCTCTAGTTAATTTTTAACTCCGCTTTCGAAGAAAAGGAGTATATAGATTCGTTTCCACCCTCACCACACACCCATCCACCCTACCCTCACCGTCATCTATCTACACACTACAACTTCATTAACGCACACCCATCCACACTACCCTCACCGTCATCTATCGACACACTACCACTTCATTAACGCCAACGCATCCACCCTACTCTCACCGTCATCTATCGACACACTAGAACTTCATTAACGTCCACCCATCCACACTACCCTCACCATCATCTATCGACACACTACCGCTTCATTACAGCCAACGCATCCAACCTACCCTCACCGTCATCTATCGACACACTACAACTCCATTAACGCCCACCCATCCACACTACCCTCACCGTCATCTATGGATACACTACCACTTCATCACGGCCCACCCATGCACCCTACTCTCACCGTGATCTATCGACACACTACCACTATTACCGCCCACCCATCAACCCTACCCTCATTCATCCACCCTACCCTCACAGTCATCTATCCACACAATTTCACTTCATTACCGCCCACCCATCCACCCTACCCTCACCCATCCAATCTACCTTCACAGTCATCTATCCACACACTATTACTTAATTACCGCCCACCATCCACCCTACACTTATCGTAATCTATCGACAAACAATCACTATTACCGCACACTCATCCACTCTACACTCACAGTCATCTATCGACACACTACAACTTAATTATCGAACACCCATCCATCCTACCCTTACCGTAATCTATCGACAAACTATCACTTCATTACCACACACCCATCCACACTACCCTCAACGTCATCTATAGACACACTACCACTTCTATACCGCCCACCCATCCATCCTACCCTCACCGTCATCTATCGACACACTACCACTTCATTACCGCCCACCCATCCACTCTATCCTCACCGTCATCTATCGACACACTACTACTTCATTACCGCCCACCCATCAACCTTAACCTCAACGCCATCTATCGACCCACTATCACATAATTACCGCCCACCCATCCACCCTACCCTCACCGTCATCTATCGACACACTACTACTTCATTACGCCTACCCCTCCACCCTACCCTGACCGTAATCTATCGACATACTAACACTTTATTACCGCCCACCCATCAACCCTACCCTCGCCGCCATCTATCGACACACTATCACATTATTACCGCCCACCCATCCAACCTACACTCACCCATCCAACATACCCTCACCCATCCACCCTACCCTCACTTTTCCACCCTACCCTCAACCATCCATCCTACCCTCACCGTCATCTATCGACACACTACCACTTCATTACCGCCCACCCATCCACTCTACCCTCACTGTCATCTATCGACACACTATCACATTATTACCGCCCACCCATCCAACCTAAACTCTCCCATCCAACCTACCCTCACCCATCCACCCTACCCTCACTTTTCCGCCATTACCGCCTACACCTCCACCTTACCCTCATTTTCATCTATCCACACACAACAACTTCATTACCACCCACCCATCCACACTACCCACACCGTCATCTATGGATACACTACCACTTCATCACCGTCCACCCATCCACCCTACCCTCACCCATCCACGCTACCCTCAGTCATCTATCCACACATTATCACTTCATTACCGCCCACCGATCCACCCTACCCTCACGGTCATTTATCGACTCACTATCACTTCATTACCGCATACCCCAATACCCGATCTTTACCGTAATCTATCAACACACTACCACTTTATTATCGCCCACCCATCAACAATACCTTCACCGTCATCTATCGACACACTATCACTTCATTACAGCCAACCCATCCACCTTATCCTCACCGTCATCTATCGAAACTCTATTACTTCTTTAACGTTCACCCATCCAACTTACCTACACCCATCAACCCTACCCTCACCCATCCACCTTACCCTAATACTCATCTATCGACATACTATCACTTCACTACCCACTACCCTTCCACCCTACCCTCACCGTAATCTATGAACACACTATCATTTTATTACCGCCCACCCATCCATCCTACCCTCATCCATCCACCCTACCCTCACCCATCCATCCTACCCTCACCCATTCACCCAACTCTCACCCATCCACCCTATCATCACCCATCCATCCTACCCTCACCCATCCACCCTACTCTCACTCTCATCTATCGACACACTATCACTTCATTACCGCCTACCCCTCCTCCCAAACATCACCGTAGTTTATCGACACACTACCACTTTATTACCGTTCACTCATCCACCCTACCTACACCCATCAACCCTACCCTCACACATCCACCATACCTTCACCCATCCATCCTACCCTCACCAATTCACCCTACCCTCACCCATCCACCCTACTCTCACCCATACACCCTAATCTCACCCATACATCCTACCCTCACCCATCCATCCTATCCTCACCCATCCACCATACCCTCACCCATCCACCCTTCCATTACCCATCCACCCTTCCATTACACATCCACCCTACCTATACCCTCATCTATCGACACACTATCACTTCATTACCGCCTACACCTCCACCCTACCATCACCGTAATCTTCCGACACACTACCACTTCATTACCGCCCACCCATGCACCCTAACCTTACGGTCATCTATCGACTCACTATCACTTCATTACCGCTCACTCATCCACCCTACCCTCACAGTCATCTATCGAAACACTACCACTTCATTACCGCACACCCATCCACCCTACCCTCACCGTCATCTATCAACACAATATCACTTCATTATCGCCCACCCATCCACCCTACACTCATCGTCATCTATCGTTTCACTATCAATTCATTACCGCCTACCCATCCACCCTACCCTCACCGTCATCTATAGACACACTACCACTTCATTAGCGAACATCCATCCACCCTACTCTCACCGTCATCTATCTATACACTAACACTTCATTACAGCCCACCCATCCACCCTACCCTCACCGTCATCTATCGACACACTATCATTTCATTACCGCTCATCCATTCACCTTTCCCTCACCGTTATCTATCGACACACTATCACTTCATTACCGCCTACCCATCTATCCTACCCTTACTGTCATCTATCGACACACTACCACTTCATTACCACCCACCCATCCACACTACCCTCACAGTCATCTATCGAAACACTACCACTTCATTACCGCCTACCCATCCACCCTAACCTTACCGTCATCTATCGACTCCTTATCACTTCATTACCGTCCACCCATCCACCCTACCCTCACAGTCATATATCGATACTATCACTTCATTAGCGCCCACCCATCCACCCTACACTCACCGTCATCTATCGACACAATATCACTTCATTTCCGCCCACCCATCCACCCTACCCTTACCGTCATCTATCGACACACTACCACTTCATTACCACCCACCCATCCACACTATCCTCACAGTCATCTATCGAAACACTACCACTTCATTACCGCTCACCCATCCACCCTAACCTTACCGTCATCTATCGACTCACTATCAATTCATTACCTCTCACCCATCCACCCTACCTTCACAGTCATCTATCGAAACACTACCATTTCATTAGCGCACACCCATCCACCCTACTCTCACCGTCATCTATCGACACAATATCACTTCATTACCGCCCACATATACACCCTACCGTCACCGCCATCTATCGACACACTATCACTTCATTACCGCTCATCCATTCACCTTACCCTCACCGTTATCTATCGACACACTATCACTTCATTACCGCCTACCCATCCACCTTACCCTTACCGTCATTTATCGACACACTATCACTTCATTACCGCCCGCCCATCCACCCTACCCTCACATTCATCTATCGAAACACTATTACTTCATTAGCGCACACCCATCCACCCTACCCTCACCGTCATCTATCGACACAATATCACTTCATTACCGCCCACCCATCCACCCTACCCTCACATTCATCTATCGAAACTACCACTTCATTAGCGCCCACCCATCCACCCTACACTCACCATCATCTATCGACACAATATCACTTCATTACCGCCCACCCATCCACCCTACCCTTACCGTCATCTATCGACACAATACCACTTCATTACCGCTCACCCATCCACAATACACTCACAGTCATCTATCGAAACACTACCACTTCATTAGCGCACACTCATCCACCCTACCCTCACCGTCATCTATCGACACAATATCACTTCATTATTGCCCACCCATCCACCCTACAATAATCGTCATCTATCGTTTCACTATCAATTCATTACCGCCTACCCATTCACCCTACCCTCACCGTCATCTATAGACACACTACAACTTCATTAGCGCCCACCCATCAAACCTACCCTCACCGTCATCTATCGATACACTAACACTTCATTACAGCCCACCCATCCACCCTACCCTCACCGTCATCTATCGACACACTACCACTTCATTACCGCCCACCCATCCACATTACCCTCACCGTCATCTATCGACACAATATCACTTCATTACCGTCCACACATCCACCCTACCCTCACCGTCATCTATCGACACACTACCACTTCAGTAGTACTATATTGACTATAACATTTTGTCAACTTGACTATGAATTGATAAATAGGAAGTTATATTAAATCACAGAACTCGTTAATTCCTCTTTCGAAGAAAAGGAGTATATATATTCGTTTCCAACTAATTACAATTCTATACGATAGGAGCTTCTGAACAACTAATTTTTTGGGAAAATGGAGTTATATATATTAATGGTCATTCTTGTTTTTAACCAAACTTATTTTTCTAACAAATCAATTTATAAATCGATAACATTTCAACATTTAATTGTAAAAAATTGTAAGTAAACGCTATAAATTTCATTTAGATATAAATAAAAGTAGAAAGATTTTGTTTTTTAATGACGTTATACTGTTATTATTAACATATCTGTCCTTCATATTAGAAAACTCGTTTGTATATTTTTATTTATAGGATTGACATGGGAATTTTGCATTACATGTAAAACTTTTGAAACTAAGACTACGTATTAAAGGAGTAAAATTTTAGTAATTAAATAAATTCTCTAGTAAATAATTAATAATATTACTAATAAGAATAACTAATATTGTTGAATCAAAATAGATTTCAGCAATCTTTGTATTTTCCTTTTGAAAATTCTGAATAAATTATATTAGTTTCAGCATTTCCACCATACTTATTGTTGAATGGATTGATTTAAATCTAATGAACTTATTGAACAATGCCGGCTAAAAATAATAACAATGATCAAGATCCTCTCATATGTATTGAACACATATTTGATCCTGCAATATTTTTCTGCAACATTTCAGCCGGTCTTTTAATATTCGGCATTTTTCTGACAACCACTGGTGTAATGTTCCACACCTTCGCTAATTCATCAGCACTGGGCAATAACATTAATGGTGACTCAGCCCAGAACATAGTCATTATCGGCAAAATTATAGTTAGCCTTGGCGCTATATTGGCCATAATTGGATTGTTATTGTATTTAATAACCTGCTCAAGTTTGAATAAACAAGAAATTCACCAAGAATTTAATATTAATATTGAAAGTAACTCTAATAATAGATCACATATTTCTACAAGGATAGTTAACGATACTTGCTTTTCAAATTACGGATTGCAATCATCAAGCTCAGTTGAACCATGTTCAGAAATATATCGTATTGATAAACAATATTTGAAGCCGGGTAGCACTTTGAAAGTCAATTCAAATGCTATTTCACAATATATTTGAAAATTACAATTTTTAATTTAAATATTTCTTTGGACTAAATGTATTAATATTTTATTTTTAAACATGATTAATTAATAATTTATATTGGTTTTTGATATCTATGCAACAACATGCTATTTATAGTGCAGGCCTACTCTTGACACCTGAAATGCGGTTTTCCAGATAAATATGTTACAAATATTTCGTGAATAGAACCAATTTATTGCAATCAAAAATAAATTTATGCTATATTTAAATCAAAAATATAATCTAAATATGAAATATAATAATAATGAATAATGAGATAGTTAAATTTACTAGATTAAATTAAATTTTAAACGCAGAATAGCAAAATATTTATAATTATCCACTATAAAAGCTGTACTAAAAAATATCACTAATCCAAAAAGTTTTCAAAGCAAATGGATATACAAAACAGAGCTGATTATGTTAAATAAATTGTTTTTCATTTATTTAATTAGATTTTTTTAAATTAAACATTTTTATCTAATAACCACATAGAGATAAATTTATTTAAATAATAAAAATTAAAACAATATTAATCTTAATTAATGTAAAACATATCAGAAGATTCATGTGTATATTAAAAAATGCTTTTATTCCTCTGAATTTTCAGGGATTGTGTTTTTAGTGTGGCTCTGTTATAAAGTAATTAATAAACAATTGATTATTGAAAATAATGACTTGTTGTTAATAAGAGTATAAATATAAAAATTTTAATATTAAAAATGTCAAGAGCATAGTAATAATTTATTATTGGTAAAATGACAATTTCTTGAAATATCTAGCTTATTAAAGTAACAATATTTATAGTAGTAAACATGTTGACAGATTCTATTAAATTATTTAAAAATTTTGGAATAATTTTTACACTAAAATATTTGTCTATCTTAATTTTTAAGCTATTAAACTATCAATTATTAATTCTGAAATAAATTGAGAATGATATTTATTTTGAAGGTTCTTCACACTTGTATAAAGAGTACTTTTAATTTTTAAAATAAAAACTATAAAGAAAATATTTTTTTAAGATAAAATAAAATTTGCTTAAATAAAGAATTATTTAAAATTGTAAAAAATTCATAAATAATCTCATCTACTTTACTAACAAATCAATAATTTTAATTCATTTTATTTCAAATGTACTATTTTGTTATATTTCAATAAAATAAATCATCTAATTTGCTTGAATGGACAGAGTTGTTTCATTAGTTAGCTGACCATCAAGATAATGAATTCATAACTCTTCTAAAACAAAAAATAATAAATATGTTAATTTGAATAAATCAGGTCAATTTTAAATTATTGATATATAAATTTATATCTGTTATCTAACAAATCAGAATCTATTTGCCCCCGTCATAATTATTAAGCTAGGATAGGAAAATGAGGGGGTGTATAGCCAAAATATTCCTTTTGTCAGAAAAATGACCAAAATACCCTCTGTGATGAATAAAAAGAGGTCCCCCTTAAAAATTTGAGAAAACTGCGCTCGGCGCCCTCGGCGCCGTTATTGCAGAATATTCTGTGGAGAATAGAAGAATTTGTAAAATTCTTTATAAATTTGGTCAAATTCTATTAAACACTTACAAAAGTCAACAGAATCTTCTGGATTTCTGTCAAATTCTGTTAAATTCTTAGAGAATCAGTTAAATTCTGTTAAATTACGTCATTTTTAATAAAATTCTTCACGATCTTGGTGATTAAAATACCTCCTCTGTATCCCCTATCACTTTTTGGTTTTTATCAATAACGTATTCCCCCCTGATTTTGAGTTCATTGTCAACCTCTATATTAAGCTATCGCTTCCAATGAAATCGATTCGGATTTGAAAAAGGAGAGACACATATACTTCTAATACAGTAAATCAAATATAATTAAGAAAAAGTATAAGTTAGAAAAATAACACAAATATAAACAAGTTATTAAACATAATAATTTACATTTTAAAAAGTGTCACGTATGTCTTTTGGCCATCTTGATTCTACACTTCAATAGATGAAGTTTCTTTTGCAGAATAACTGATCTCGTCACTTATGGACAGGACATAATCCACACCATTAGCAACATTATTTTTAATTTTAGCACCTCGTTCAAACATGACGAATGCGCACACCAACAATACAATTCCAAATATAGCAACTACTAAACCAAAACTGAGCACAACTATCGATATTATATTTAATATTGAATTAGTGCTGAGCTCTGAATAGGCGATTCCACGCATTGCAATACCAATTAATATAATTACTGAACCAAACACGAGAAAACAGAGCGAAACATCGGCTATGGTCAATTCAGAATCGCTCCTGGACGTATCTGAATGCACATTATCTGCACTACTTCTCGAAGGCATTTTAAATGACATGAAGTTCGAAAAAAATGTGAAAAAATGAGACAAAATCTTATTTTTTAAAAAAATATATACTGTTTTCTGAATTTCTAAAAGCAATAAAAAAATATTATTTAATAGTATTTCATGTAATTGACCGTAAAAAATATCAAACTGTTTTCATAGGACCTGTCTATTTAGTATTTTTACTCGTGTTAAGCAGAGTTAGAAAAATGAGTTAACTTAAAACTGTATAAAAATTTTTTTTTATAATATTTAACTCAAATTTTTTCCTTAAAATAATTTATTAAATATAAAAAATATATAAAATATAAAATTTTTCTTTTGCCAAATCATAACATGTTTTCACCTCCAGTGTCTCGACGGTGGAAATAACTGTATATATTTGAGTTTATTTATTTTTTGAGCGGGATACATTGAGGAGAGATTTATTATTACTCTTTAAAATGTACTAGTAATAATTATTGTATAATGATGATGTTATTTGCATAAAATTAGCATTTTATGCAATTAATATTAAATATAAAACTATAATTAATTTTATACCCTTTAACATTTTAAATATTTTATTATCAAACTAGCAGGCATTTTAGATAAAAGTTGAAATTATAAATTAACTCGTGTTTACTCTGGCTAGGCTTCAAAATATTTATAGAATGACTAGTATTTGTGGACTTGAATTTAATTCTTAATTCCCGGCTACTATAGAGGGTGTATTTGCATTTTTGACCTAAAGTATAGGAGTTTCTGTCCATAAACGCCAATTTAGAAATCTGTTTCTCATGGAGATGTATTCGAGAATTCGAAGCTTTATCTTCCCCTTCTGCGCATCCCTGTTTAATGCACGTGTTTCAATCAAGCATGAATATTTTTAATTAAAACATCATGGAAAAATTTCTAAACAACAATGATAATTTTATTATATAAATTAATGATTATTTATGCGACTCTAAACATAGAATATTGTTTACAGGGGATGAAATTTTGATTAACTCTTAAGTATAGATTGAAATTAATTAAAATAATTATCCTGTTTTAATAAATAGACAAGCAAATCAAAATGCTAAATTAAAAAAAGTTCAATATAATTTTTCACGAACAACTAAGCAATTAAGTAGTTTAAAGACATAATTATTGGTTTATACGACCCGTACAAGTGAACTAAAAAATTGATGTTAATTTCCAATCATCAAACCATAGTACTTGTTAAATTTTCCTTGAATTGATCTTTCCTTAAAAACTTTATTTTTATCATGCAAGATTCAAATGAATTAAACTTTAAATCCACAAATATGTTCAAAATTTAACTTGAGGTGCTTTTTTATATGAATATTAAATTTAGCTTTTCCAATTTGCACCATTGTTTTCATTAGTGAAAATAAAAAATTAAATTGTTGATTCAATAAAAGTTAAATTTGGATTTGCTGTAAAACTTGTCTCTGCACTAATTGTTATTTCACTATGTGCTCCGTGTAATTGATCATGCTTACTTTTCTTCTTGAACAATATAAATGCACAAATTAATAACAAGAGACCAATTATAGCCGACAATAGACCAAAACTCATAACAACTGTAGAGAATACGAAAATATGTTCTGTGGTTTGGGATCCATATTCCGAGTGGACTATCAAACGTATTGCAATACCAATTAATGTTAATAAAACGCCAAAAATTAAGAAACATAAGGAAATATTGCCCAGGTTCAATGAAGAAACTGCGCGCTCGTCATTAATGTTATGCACAGATATGCGATCAATATATTCACTATCAATAACTGACATTATATCAAATGAAATATTGCAAAACAAATTTTAAATTAATGCAATTTTTTCAATTGAAAATAATTTTTAAAAAAATTAAACTCATTTTCATTGAAATTTATTAACACTTTCATAATTTAAACTACAAATAATACACCATAATTATAATTGCTGCATCTAGTAATAGCATCTACATTACTATAAAGCATATAAACTAGTTAATTTGTTTTTGAATAAAATTTTACCTTAAATTATAAAAAAAAATTTCATTTCAATTTAAAATTTTATTACTTTATTAAAATGAAACTAACTAGTTTTCTCTTTTTTAAAAATCTAGATTTATAATTTAGCCTCCGGTGCATAACAACCTATCTTTGCCAGTTGTACTGTAGAAGGTGTCAGGAGTAGAATTTATATTTAGAAACAGATTCTATGTAATTAAAGGTTAGTATTGATTAAAATAATAGATAATAGAAAATATTGAGCATTTTGTACTATTACATTGAATATGCATGATAAATTCATAAAGAATAAATCACTAGTTATATTCAATACAAGCTTACGGTATAAGGAAGTTAAATATTTTTGCAGCAATTATGAAGATTATATGCATGAATCATCAGTGAAAAGCAGAATTTGAATATACCTTTTATTTAGATTAAATAAATGAACTCATTTAGTATTTTGCTTTATTTTATATTATTTGAGTAATCAGTCAACGATATCAACAAATGAGTTTGAAATAAAACTGAGTAATTCATAGAATCTCTTTATAATAAAATATTTCAAATTATTTATCATTAGAATTGAAAGCTTGGAAAGACAGCTATGCGTTAATTTGTGAGGAAACGAATTTTAACGCACAGTTCTCTTTCCAAGTGTTCAATTAAGCTTTTGTTCGCTAATTAATAAGAAAATATAAAACAAAGCGAAACAATATGAAAGTAACTGTATTAGCTAGATAGATTAGATTTATCTTGAATTTATAATGAAACATATTCTTAAGTAAAAATAAATGACAAAAATTTCAAAAACTATAAGCTTTAATGTATGGATGGCCAGTGGGGGTATACTTCTGACTTTCTGCAACTCAGGAAAATATTTTGCTTGTTACCTTACTTACCCCATTGCATTTTTTATATTTTGGAATTTTGACTATACATTCCCCCTGACTTTTTAAGGAAATTCTCAAAAATGCCACCCTATACTCCTTAATTTGATTTCATTGGGAATCCATACTCTAATGAAGTTATCAGATTAAAAATATTTGTTCTGTTTAAATATAAGAAGTATTTTCTTAAAACGGTAAAGTGTAGAAACATGCTAACTTTATCTAAAATTTATATTTTGTTACATTGAATATATCATATCTGCAATATTCTCTAAGTGCCTGAATCTCTATAACTGCAATAGACTTCTGAAGCTTGAATCACATCCCATAGAATCCCATTATAAGAAATATTCTACAAGACCTCTCTAAATCCACAACTACAACACATGTTATACATTTGGTTGTATAAACTATACCTTTAAAAATACAACATTAAATCCAAAAATTATATCTTTGTAAACATTTTCAAATAAAAGGACTTAATTTTTTCTAAATGATTTCCAACACTGTTCTCACTGTGCGATCTCTGAATGCTATTAGGATTCAATTTTTTTTATTTGAGATCAAAACATAAACTAGTCATTACTTTGATCCAGAGACACTCGGTCATTAAAATTCTAGATGAATATTTTTCAATTCAATCTAGGACTGTCTAGCTGGTCACTCCGGACTGTCACATGACAAATTTGCCAATGTTGTACAATGGGTGGTATTTTTAAAATGTTTATATTTAACTAAAAACTCTTCAAAACCTGTTTTATATAACATTTGTTAACTATATTTATATATGAGATCAGGGGTAGACAAGATAGGCTGAGTCAGGGGGTATAGGTGCGCGTATTTTGAGGAAAACTTATCAAAAATCATGGTGATATAAATATTTTCAAATATGCTACATGTAAGGTAAAAATATTAGTAAGTGGTTATTTTGCAAAATTTTAACCTCATTACGAGTATCTAGGCTATAGTCTCACTTGGCTACCCCTATATAAAATATACTGATCTGTACCATTTAATACACTTTGATTAGAATTGAAATGGTAAAATTATTCAAAATGTTTCGAGCATTTAAAACGTCTTTATTACATAAAGAAACAAAAAATGGAGCCTTTTGAAACCTAGACTCTCGCAGAAAGAAATATTCTGTTAGCAATTTAATCTAGAACATCCCTAATAAGACAATTCTGTTATTTTTCGCTTCATAGAATAAGGATGAGTTCCTCGGGCAGAGCCTGTCTATAGGTGTATCCGACAAAACCACTAGATATATTCCAGCCTGGACACGTCCCCTTTCTCTTCTACTCTAATATGCTAAATCATCTTCTATTCCTAAGTTAAGTTAAATTGAAGCTAAATCCCATTTCAGTTTGAGATTTTGCAAAATATTTGATTTTTTTGCGCCATAGACTAAAATTTATTATATTTATGTTATATTTTTCATATTTAGAAAATATTTATACTCATCTGATTTTTTATACCCTTACTATACCATCTGACTCGGTCTACCTTAACTACCACTTTTTAGCCTACTTTTGCTAAGAAACATTTTTACTTAATTATTAATTCATTTCATTCATTTTCGTGAACCATTATCCTTTCGGGTCGGGGTTGAAGGTCGGCAATCATAAACCTCCATTCACTCCTATCCGCCACCCAATTCTGGACTCCGGCCCTAGCTAAACCCATTCGATCGCACAACTCTTCTATGTACGATCGCCAAGTTTTTCTGGTCTCCCTCTCAGTCTACGGCTGTTAGGCTGAGACAAATACTCTTCGCGGCAGTCTATTTGTAGGCATTCTCAGCACATGTCCGAACCAACGCAACTGTGATCTCTCGACTTTGAGAAGTAGTGGCTCAACTTTTAGAGATTCCCTGATGGCTCAGTTTCTGATTCTTTCAATCCTCCTAATTCCAGTCACGCTTCTCAAAAATCTCTACAATATATCTGAACATGTTGACTATTTCAAATCACCAAACTTCTCATTTATTAATTAATTTTTTAACTGTGTATGGATACCAATATTTATTTTGAACCGAAAATAACTTTTCCACACCAATGGTAACGCCACTACATTCTTAGAAAATTAATTTTTTCCAATTTTTGGAAAATATTTCGGGCACTTCTGAAATTCGGAAAATATCTATTTGTATGGTAAGGGTAGACCTTTGTATTTATTCAAATGTAATGGTACTTGGTGAGATAATCCTCTTTTCATATAATCAAATTCTCCTTTAATATATTTTTTGCAACAATATTGTTTACACAAAATAAAAAATAAGCTAGTGTAAATCTATAATCATTTGTTAAAAAAATAACTTTATTTAAATTAAAATATGGAGCAAAACATAAAATAATAACATGAAAAAAATGTTTATAAATAAATAAATTTAGAAAAAAATAAAACAAATAAATAAATCTAAAAATATTGAGAAATTAAAAGTAACAAAACTAACCACGATAATAATTTAGTTCTTCATAAATCATCATTGATAATCCAGATTTAAAATAATAATAATAATAGCTTACAATATCTTTTGATATGTCTTGAAAATAGACCAACATAGAATTCATCCTCTTATATGTTCTGGCAACTATTATTTATACGGCTATTGATGTACATTTACAATATATTTACAATTAAAGAACCTGTATTCATTAACAAAATGGTCAACTAATTCAAAAATATTATCGTTATATCTTATATGTAATTTCGATTAAAAATTTGTTTGTTCTTCGCAAATGACTTTATTGACCCATTCAAGAGGGTAAACGTGTTAGTCATACTGCCTCTCCCTCTACTAATTTCTAATATTTATGTAATTATTTTAATAATTGAATAATTTTTTCAAATATCATTTTTATGAAATTCCATCAGATGTATTCCGCTTTTCTTCAATTTTGAGACTATATTAGATGACTATGATGGATATTTTACATCCATATAAAAATTAATTTTATAAATATTAATAATACAGTGTTTAATATTGAGTATAACTTCCATTATTGACTGTGACGTCAATATATTTATCTTTCATAGACATTACTAAGTTTTGAATACTTTCTGTTTGACAATGACAACTACATAGTATCATAAATTCAAGTAAGAACTTCTCATTGATAGAAGAATATATACATTCCTAACATAAATAGAAGAAGGATTATAAATTTTGATATATTTAATTCGAATAATAACTAATGTCCTACTGCAAAACCTATTTTCCAAAACTGTATGTACAATTCTATTTATGTAAAGCTAGGCCATATATAGCCTTATATATACTACATCTAGCCGAGCTTTAAATGAAAGGAATTGTTTACATAATAAATTG